>JZKD02S0818823.1:722250-737307 GCA_000966675.3 Picea glauca | reverse complement strand
CAATTAATGATTGAGGCGAGGCCTCAACCACCCTCTCATTTCTTCATTCATTCCTGACAGGTATCGGGATCCAGATCACGTCGAACTGGAGTCTGAAGAGAAAAGATCCCCTCTTCGGAGATTTAGCTCAACGCTTCGGGGCCCAAGTAGCTGAATGACAAATATAAGTGCCCCTTCCCCAGGCCTCCTTCTTGATGACCAGGCGCAAAAACCATGGGCCCGACTCTGGGCGCTATCGGGAATTCGGGGTTCGGGGTTTCGCGGTTCCCGCTGTCGAGAACTCCTTACCTCTCCAATCCACAATTTGTGATGAGCTCCTTTCATGTGAGAGCCCTCCTGAGCTTAACTCCTGTCGCATATGACCACACCTCTGCGACCGTGGCCTTACCCTCCTATCGGGATTACTCCTATCGGAGTTTCGGCACTTGCATTGTCATGATTCACAAGTCCTCCAGACTCGCGAATCTCCAATCCCCGATGGCTCCTTCCGTCTTAGATCCCACTCATATGACCTACTCCTGTGACCACAACCTTATCTCGTCGGGGCTACGGTGTTCGCGAGTTCGAGATGCACAAACTCCTTGCTTCCGGGATCTCCGATATCCCGATAGCCGATGTGGGATGCCACCTGTCCTCCTCGCCGACTCTTCTGGGGTCCACCTTCGTCACGATCGGGAAATCGCTTATCATGATTCTTCCATGCACAAAACTCTCGCTCCCGGGATCTCCGATATCCCGATATGCCGATGCCACTTGACGTTGACTCCCTGCGAGGGTTGATCTTCCAACACCTGTCCCCTACTATGGTCCTTAACTCCGTCGGGAAATCGCGTATCGGGGTATCGCGATTCCCGTTGTCATGTGCACGGGACTTTCAGTTCCCCGATCCCCGACTCTGCGAGATCTCTTGCCACGTGTCCCTGCTGACGGACGGTTCTGATCCAGTCGGGAAATCGCGGATCGTGATTCCTACATGTAAGAGTTTCTTGCCTTCGAAAACACCGATTCTCCGATGAACTGAACTCCGACTCTCCTCCTGATGTATGACGCGTGTCCTGCCAATATCAACGGCTAGGATCTCCATAGGTATTTTGAGACTCAAAATGTCTCAGTCCTCTTACCCTTTGAAACCCCGATGACTCTAATATTTTGATGACTCCCCCGGGACTCCTCCTCTGCACACTAGGGCTTAACCCAGGTGCAACTTCTCGAGATCTAACGACTAACGGGATTTCGTCGATCTCCTCTGTAAGATTCTGACCATCGATTTCTCCCTCCTGTTGTATCTTTGTGCCCTAATACCACAATTGTTACTAACATTAGGCTCCATGGGGGATAGAGTCGTCCCTGTGATGCTCTAAGGACTCATTCTGCAGCTTCAGTTCCTTGTTGTTGGGCTATAGAGTCAAGCTCAAACCTCCTGATGAGAAATATATGCTGAAAAGAAAAAGCAACAAAATAAAGATACATGCTCAAAGAGCTTATTTATATACAATCCTAAACTAATGAAACAGTTTTACATGGGCTAGGTGAAAGAGAACTTCCACCATAGCCATTCAAGCAGCTTCCTGGATAGAATCTCCTTCCCTCTGTCGATGATCACCAGCAGATGGTGTAACCGTGACAAAAGAACGGTTACACTCATCAAATCCTCCTTACAGGTTGGAGTTGAGATGAAATTGGGCGGCTCCAAGGCATAGGAGAAATGCCACTCCATGTATCCGCTGACAGGTTCATCAAATGAGTGGCCAATTCCAGGAAATTGGCGACATACAACCTCTTCTGCTACGCAGTTGTTCACCTACGGCCGAATATCTCTGATAACCACAGGCGAGTGAATAACTGAAGTAGGCCCGCTGATCTTAGGTGGTGGTTGTTCACTGACTAGCTCTGAACGAAGGGCAGACTGCCCCTATGGTTCTTTTTCCTCTTCTTGTTGGCTCCCCTCCAGGTCCGATTCATATTCATCATAAATAGGGACCATGGGGTGATTCTGCTTGCTGACTGGCTCTTGACAGGAACTATTCTGCTCCTCTGGTTCAGTCTCCCCCAGGTCCGATTCATATTCATCATAAATCAAGACCATGGGGTGGTTTTGTCCTTCCTCGTACTGCTCAGCGTCTCCTGAAAAACTGAGGTAGCTGATTTCCTCGTGATAACTTTCTTTAGCGAGCATAGGATAAGGCTCTGCGATCTACTCTTGGAAATCCAACATATCGAGCTCAGACTCTGATCCGTAACTATCATAAGTGGTCTGGATGATCTGACAAGCAAAAGGTGATTTCGGGGTCTGCTGCTCCTCTTCCAGATAATCATCGAAGTCGGGGGGAGACAAAGCTTCTCCAACTTGAAGAAATGGAACTATCCCCCGCTCCTCCGTTTCGACCCCGAATGTAAACACATCGTGGGAAATCTCATGAAGGAAAAGAGAGCAATCCTCTTCCAAAACTACCTCTTCATTTCTTTGATCTGAGACAGCAAGCTCATCGGGGGTAGATTCCAACTCATCTAATAAATCTTCAACAATCTCTTCAAAAGAGTTGCTCGGAGCGTCTGCCTCAAGGATAGGAAAATCCTCTGCACAGTCTTCATATTTCAACCCTTCTAATTGGGCAGAGAGATATTTCACCTGCTCTATCAGCTTACTCAAGGCGCCATCCTCCTCCCTGGGAACTTCATCACTTTCATAACCTGCCTCGGATGCAGATGAATGGGGAGGAGAAGGGACTGAGTTCTGATCCAGGTCATCAAGATCCTCCCCACAGCTTACGTCAGAAACAACTTTCTCTTGTATAGAGTTGTGGTATCCCTCACAACAATTATGATAAATTAACTCAGGGGGATACAGCCTCTGACAATAGGCGGTGAAAGCTGCATGGAATCCATGGAGTGAAGAAATGATAGAAGGGGGTAAAGAATGGTACCATTTATGTGCATCCCCTGCTAACGAGAACATGAACATCTTCAGTAACACATCCTCATGATGTATCTCCCACTGACGCATGAGTTCATGAAACTCCCAGAGATGCTGAGCAGGGTTTTCCTCTTCATGCTCTCCAAATATGGGCAAGTAATCACCCCATTCATCCAGAGAGGGGACAACATTAGGAAAACCAGGAATAGCAGAAAAATTAAAAGGAGCAAACCTACGAGCAAGGATTTTCTCCATATCAAACCAGTGAAGTCGCCAATCGATCCTTGAACCATGGAGTCGCCAGGCGAAAGACGTGCAACTTCAAGTGTGTCTGGTCCTTGTTCACCATCAAAGGCCAAATCTTAACATTGTTTTTACCCTAGGAAGCTTCTCAGTCTGAGAAAGAAGCTGCTGAAACCTTCTTGAGAAAGCTCTTTAGGGTCAGCTTTCAGGTGTGCTAACAGTGGTCACAGCTGAAACAACGATGTGGAAACAATGGAGTCGCCACAGTGGAGTCGCCAGGTGCACAGTAGCAATATTTAAGGGCTCTGATGTCTGATGTACCTTCAGAATCAGAGGCTCAATGTCGTTCTGCCCAGGGAAAATCTTCAACTTCGTCCCCGACAACGACGCCATAAATGTTAGCGTCGGAAGTCACTCTTGGATTGCTTGCAAGAGCAGAGCCCGACACCCATCAGTTTAATGTCACAATTTGTTTATAAAGGGGTGATCGAATGGAGATAAAGACTCAAGGAGATATGGATCTAACTCAGGGACTGGATCTGGTACGTAAATAACAAAGGAGGTCTGGAATCCTAACTTCAGCCAGTGGGTTGATTAAAAGATGAGCATATGGAAGACTTAGTAAGAAAGGCGAACAAACAGCTCTGGGCAACAGGCTTGCAGTGGTTTGTAGGGGAAAAACTCTGAACGCAGGATCCTCCTGGTTCAGGGCTTCAAGAAACTGAATCGAAGACTTGACTGGATCCTCCAATTCCAAGTCATTCAGTGTTAAGGAAATCACAGGAACCGATTAAAGACTCCGTAACCATTACAGTGATCCATTACAACATCATCCTATAACAGCTACAACTCGACTGGATCCTCCAATTCCGAGCTGCTCTAACACAGTATAACAAAGATGTAAAGAAACTGGCATTCATAAGGCAAGAAGTCTCAAAAGTCTAGAAATAACCAGAAAATAGTGCTTCATTAAAGTTTTACAACCGGGAGCTCTGCTCAACCATCGATCCTTTACAAAATACAAAGACTGAGTCTATAAACTCAGAGAAAAATGCCTAACAGAGGCATGCCCAATTGCCCCAGGCTTGGTGTCCCTTCAGTCAAACTCATACTGATATTCTTTGTCGGACACCACCTTAACTGCTCATGGCTCCCACAGGGGGAGTAGCTGAATCAGTAAATGCCGAGTTAGCGTGCGCATACCTCCTCTGGCTAGTCGAGGACTCAGCATGGCTTTTCTGAAAGACTGGGTACACAGGACCCTCTCAAGCAGACCGCTTACCAGGCCCTCCATACCTTGCAATTAATGATTGAGGCGAGGCCTCAACCACCCTCTCGTTTCTTCATTCATTCCTGGCAGGTATCGGGATCTAGACCACGTCGAACTGGAGTCTGAAGAGAAAAGAGCCCCCCTTCAGAGATTTAGCTCAACGCTTTAGGGCCCGAGTAGCTGAATGACAAATATAAGCGCCCCTTCCCCAGGCCTCCTTCTTGATGACCAAGTGCCAAAACCATGGGCCCGACTCTGGGCGCTATCGAGAATTCGGGGTTCGGGGTTTTGTGGTTCCCGCTGTCGAGAACTCCTTACCTCTCCAATCCCCGATTTGCGATGAGATCCTTTCATGTGAGAGCCCTCCTGAGCTTAACTCCTGTCGCATATGACCACACCTCTGCGACCGTGGCCTTACCCTCCTATCGGGATTACTCCTATCAGAGTTTCGACACTTGCGATGTCATGATTCACAAGTCCTCCAGACTCGTGAATCTCCGATCCCCGATGGCTCCTTCCGTCTTAGCTCCCGCTCATATGACCTACTCCCGTGACCACAACCTTATCCCGTTGGGGCTACGAGGTTAGCGAGTTTGAGATGCAAAAACTCCTTGCTTTCGGGATCTTCGATATCCCGATAGCCAATGTGGGATGCCACATGTCCTCCTCGCTGACTCTTCTGGGGTCCACCTTCGTCACGATCGGGAAATCACGTATCGCGATTTTTCTATGCACAAAACTCTCGCTCCTGGGATCTATGATATCCCGATATGTCGATGCCACTTGACATTGACTCCCTGCGAGTGTTGATCTTCCAACACCTGTCCCCTACTACGGTCCTTAACTCCATCGGGAAATCGCGTATCGGGGTATCGCGATTCCCGTTGTCATGTGCACGGGACTTTCAGTTCCCCGATCCCCGACTCTGCGGGATCTCTCGCCACGTGTCCCTGCTGACGAACGGTTCTGATCCAGTCGAGAAATCGTGGATCGTGATTCCTACATGTAAGAGTTTCTTGCCTCCAGAAACTCCGATTATCTGATGAACTGAACCCCGACTCTCCTCCTGATGTCTGACACGTGTCCTGCCAAGATCAACGGCTAGGATCTCCATCGGTATTTCGAGACTCGAAAGGTCTCAATCCTCTTACCCTTTGAAACCCCGATGACTCTAATATTCCGATGACTCCCTCGGGACTCCTCCTCTGCACACTATGGCTTAACCCAGGCGCAACTTCTCGCGATTTAACGACTGACGGGATTTCGTCGATCTCCTTTGTAAGATTCTGACTGTCGATTTCTCCCTCCTGATGTACCTTTGTGCCCCGATACCACAATTGTTACTAACACTTGTGCATGGTGTTTCTTCTTGTGATCTTGTTTGTTGCAACATAGTTGTTTATGGTTTAATTTAAATTCTAAAAAGGAATGAAATTCATGCTTAAAACTTGATTATTGAAAAATCAACATGGTATCAGAGCATAGGTCTGGAAGAACCCATGCACAAGCATCTAAAAGGATAAACCGTCCTCCTTCTGCAGTTTTGTACGACCTCTAGGGTTTCTGCAGAAATCCATACGACCCTCACTTAATCATCTCTTTTAGCGCTTTACAAGTGGACATTGAAGCTAAAACTTGGACCAAGTTTTACGACCTTCCTTGACGAATATCTAGAGACCTTCAAAGTAAAATTCTGAGCATTTTTGGCCCTAAGGTTTCTAGGGTGCCGAGATTTTCTGCAGAATCTCAATCTTAGGGTTTCTGCAACTTCTTGAAGAAAAGTTTCAACTCAACAAGCATTCCCGTGACACTCTCAAAGTTGATTGTTGGAATTCATAAGCCCAACAAAATCTAAAGTTACTAGTCCAATCTAATCATTAGGTTTTCTAAATCCAATTGGCGAGAGTTTGAGGAGAAATCCAAACAAATGAAGAACATAACTTTAGTAGAAGATAGGTTTGATGGAGAAAGCAACTTCAACTCCTAGAAATCAAGGCTTCAGGTCACCCTTGAAGAATATGACCTTTTGGATGTGGTAACTAAAGCTTTACCAGATACAACTACCGATGAAGAGAAGAATATAATAAAGGAAGAAGATGTCAAAGCAAGAAAAATAATCATGTACTCAGTAAGATATCATCTCTTACCTCGTACTTCCAACCCGAAGACAACTTATGAAATGTATGAAGCATTAAAAGAAATGTTTGAAAGTGACAACACCCTCAGAGCTCTTACCTTGAAGAGCCAACTTCAAAGTACCAAGATGACGAAAGGTGATATAGTTGCTATATTCTTTATGAAGATATTAGAGATTAAAGAACAACTAGAAGCCATTGGAGAAATCATGTCTGACATAGAACTTGTCTTATCCACTCTCAACAACCTTCCAAAACATTGGGAGCCTTTTCTTCAAAGTATCAGTGGAAGATAAAGTCTACCAACCTTTGATTGTCTGTGGACAGACTGTACTCAAGAAGAACTTAGACTTAGAAATAGAGGAGTGGAAGAATCCCCTAATGAACATCATGCTCTTGCACTTCTTACAAAGAAAGAAGGAAGATTTAAAAGAAACTTCAGAAAAACATTCAGAGATGAGAAGTCTTCATCAATCTCAGGTCATAATCAGAGAAGAGATGTTTCAAAAATTCAATGCTTCAAATGTGATAAATATGGGCACTATGCAAGAAATTGTCCAACCATGAAGAAGGGAAGACAATATGCTTCTACCACTGTCATTTATCCAGATCCACCTCAAAAGAATGAATATAAGAGAGAGGAGAAGTGATTCCTCTAAAACAAACTCAAAACTAAACATGACTACAAACCCAGGTAATTCATTTGATCTCTAATTTTATAGTTGATTGCATTCTTAATAAATGAAGGGTATTATCCCCAATATGGGATCCCTCAAGACTTGTACCATTATCCCTGGTATGGGAATCCAAACCTTATTTGATTGATTATTATGTTGGTCAAAAATACATAAAAGATCTAACAATAAATAAAAGAAGATTCCCTTCCTTCAGACTTCAGAGAGAGTTACTTTCTCAGAGGGAGTAAAAACAAAATAAAAAGAAGAAAGAGATAATACATTCAGCAGTTCAGAGGAAGACATACAATATTCCAGCAAATTCAACTACTCCAGTTGATATGACCAGAGATATTACAGTAGGGAATAAAAGGAATTCATAGGGTCAAAAAAAATCCGCTAGAAGGTAGAGAAACATGCAAGTCCCTCAAGGGACACCTTGAGAAAGAAAAAGAGTTTTTCAAAGCTATCCTTCAGTTATGAGCCACTTCATTGATTCTGAACTTCCTTGTCTTGAAAAAGAAATAGGAGAACATGTATGGAAATATTCCATAACAGAAGAATACCAGTATATCTTAAAGAATGATGTATAAGATATTGTTCACAGGCTAGAAGGGAAGTCTGCGGTGACTTCCAAGTGGATCTATAAGATCAAGCATGCAACTAATGGAAGTGTCAAGAAATAAAAAGAAAGATCTATAGCTAGAGGATTCTCACAAACAAAGGGATTTGTCTATGATGAGCCACTTGATCCATTACGCCCGATACACTTCCATCTGTACTACCATCCATGAGTTGGAAACTATATAAGATGGGTGAATTCTTGATGAGTTTGGGTTTCAGCAAGAGTGTTGTTGATCCAAACCTATATTATTACAGTGTTGGTGACGAGAGCCTGATTTTGATGACTTATTCAGAAAGCCTTGTTGTTGGATACAAGTAATACTTGATTTTTGATTTTGAGATGAAGGATTTGAGTATGATGCGCTACTTCTTGGAATTATGACAGAGAACCAATGAGATTTTCCTGAGTCAAGGAAAATATACAATGGGAATATTAAAGAAGTTCAATATGACACAATGCAAAACCACCATGATGGATTTGAAGAAATGAATGATGATGATTCATACGAGATTGATCCACAACTAATTGGATCATTGATGTATCTAGTTAACACCAGACCCGATTCATGCTATGCAGTGAATATGCTTAGTCAATCGATGAGCCATCCGAGACAGACTCACTCAATAATAGTAAAGAATGTATTGAGATATACACGAGGCACAGTTAGATATGGCATGAGATATACCTCCAAGTGTGAAATTAAGTTTTCAGGGATATGCCTATATAGATTGAGCAGAGAGTACAATGGACTGGAATAGCACATTCGGTTGTTGTTTTACCGTGAAGTTTTCCATGGTTTATTGATGCAACAGGAAACAAAACCTTGTGGCCTTGAGTACTGCAGAAGCAGAGTATATAGCATCGAGTGTGCGAAGCAATGTGGATTCACAAGCTTCTGACATATTTACTTGATCATGAGATGGATTCTATGATGATAACCGAAGCTATGTGTAAATCTCTTTGAAAACCCAGTGTTTCATGATAGATCGAAACACGTTGAGATCAAATATCATTATATCAGAGACATGATGCAGAGGAAAATAGTACACATGCAGTACCTTCCTACACATGAGTAGATTTTAGACATCTTCACCAAATTATCTTGGTGAAGGATATCTCCCTATTTGAGAGGGAGTGTTTATGACTATAGCCAAGACAAGTTCAAAGTACATCCATGTGAGACTTGGCATGATGAAGAATGCCTCCCTAGATGAGAGGGAGTGTTGATGATTACAGCTGCGTGAGACATTCTCCAGGAAACAAAATGATTGAATCGACCTGGGAGAGAGCCCCTGAGATGGGCGTGTGGTTCCTTACAAAGATTTGAGAATAACTTCAGATGATTCTCCTATGTAATGTATTGAGAAAGGCGATCTACAGAGTTGGACGTGCCTGTGGCTGAGCACAAGGTGAACGTGTTAATTCCCATAAAGCTGGGTGGATCGTCATGAGACATAGATGAAGATGATGTATTAGCCTCTTATGAGTAGAGAGTTGAGATGATGAACTCCATATGAATCTCCTGTGTAATGCAATGGGAAAGAAGATCTGTTTAGTGGACGAGAACATGTGAACGTGATCCTAGTGGATGAGCACTAGTAATAGTGGTTCTTCTGTGTAATGCAATGAGATAGAGATATGGAAATACCTATGGATGTGCCCCTAATGGATCAGCACTAGTGTGTGTATGAGATCCCTTGCTATATTGTTCAAGAGTCATACATGTCTATAACCCTAATTGTAATGTAAAGGATACAGGTCGACCCCACCTTAATGTAATTGATAATTAATGTAAACGATAATTAATCTGGTTATTATTAATTATATTGTGAGTTAGAGAGGTCAAACCTGTTGTGCCAATAGACACTTATGTTGACAGGTAAAGTCTAATATAAGTAAAGGTAGATTCCCCATTGAGGAATCATATCTTTTGTGTGAGTTTGGAAATTTCAGCAAGTACATCTTCTTGGGAAAAGTGTGCACCTCTCTTGGGCACTAGTCTTCTAGGGTTTGCAAGAACCTTCTTGTGTGCTAGGTTTTCTTTGTGGTAAAGGTCTTTCTCTTGAATAATATAGCAAAGGATTTGGCTGGGTTTTCTTCCCTTGTTTAGAAGGGTTTCCTAGGATACTTCTTGTGTTCTCGTGCATGGTGTTTCTTCTTGTGATCTTGGTTGTTGCAACATAATTGTTTATGGTTTAAGTTAAATGCTAAAAAGGAATGAACTTCATGCTTAAACCTTGCTTATTGAAAAATCAACAAAAACTAGGTGAAATTTTAGGGGTAGGTCTATAGTAATGAGAACCATAAAAGTGCCAAAAAAGGTCATTGGCTAATTTCACTCTAGATTTTCAGAAAATGGAAATTAGTGGTTTTTAATGAACATGGTGGTAATCATTGATAGAGGCCATGTTACTAGTGAAATTTGAACATTGAGTAATGGAAGCAAACATGACGAAACCCAATGGAGCATTTAGCCATTTTCCAAAGGGTTTGGAGTGGAGATGAAAAAACATACCAAAATCCACTATTCCAAGAGACTTTTTGGTGATTTTTGGAATCTTTAGTTGTGGAAAAGGGACTCAAGATCATTATTTGAGAAATTACTTGACATTTGATGTCCTCAATAATCTATACAACTTTGTATTAATTTTTTTTCTATTTTTGCCCTGTTTGAGAGAGAGTCATTTTTGGCTAAAAATTCCAATTCCGAAGAAAGTGCAAAAAAGACAAAGTTGACAATTCTAGATTGTTGTAGAAATTGACTAGAGTGTTATATTACCAATATGAAAGTTGTTGTGTACTCACAATAATGAGTATTATTTTCACCCAATACAAACCAAATCTTGGTTATTGACATATTTTCTTCTACAAGTGGCAAAAGTTGGTCTCCAAGCTTGATTGTACTAGTGAGAAAAGTGCAAAAAATGGGCAAAATTGGTGATTTGCGAGAGCTATAACGTTTAGTTCTAAGCTTTTATTGGAGGATGAGTATAGTCATTGGAAATATAATTATGAGGAGAATATGTATGGAGGATTAGATTTTGGATAAGTGCTTTGTAGTTCTTTGGAAATTGTGAAGAAGGATATATAGCTTATTGACAAAAGTTTGACAATGTGTATTATTTCTAGAATTTGAAAGAAATGCTACAAATATGGAAATGAGGTGTATCGAACAATTCTTTTTGTATTCACACCTCTTTTAGAATCAATCCTACAACGAAGACAAGTACAAATCATAATTGAAGAGAAACATTAAGGAAGAGGAGTTAGGGAAGATGAACAATGACCTTATTGTCATGAAGAAGAGGTTGAAGTTTGAATTTTAGTATGGGAAATGAAGATAGAGATTTTGCAACATCCCCTAGCTTAATTGAGGAAAATTACATGTGGAAATCACATAAAAATGGATTTTTTCTACAAACAAATTCATGTAGCTTACTAGCTACTTAATCATACATATTTAACCATTATCTAATGCATCTAAAACATGTTGAAATAAAAAATTAATGAAACTAATAACTCATTACAACAACATATAACTCAATTGCATACACACAGTTCATGGGCAACAATTAAAACTCATAATGCAACACAAAAACAAGATAAAACACTTATATTTTAAAATATTTGTGAAACCAACTACTTAGGATGGATGTTCCACCCAACCATAGACTTATTGTTCCAGATTTCAATAGCAAGTCACCCCCAATATGGGGCTAGAAATCCACAAAAGAGGGTGGCCTCTCATTGTCCACTCACAACTGAGACAATTCTACAATCCACTGGTATTTTCCTACAACTATCCCGATTTTCCACCAAATATCTTCCTCTTGACCTGCCCAACCCAAGGAATAGATCCCTTCACTTCTCTTATTCCATCAGAAATTCCAATTTTTTACTAGGGTCTCTCTAGCATAGGTAACTAGGAATCTCACTACTTGGAAAATCAAGGGAGTTCATTGCTAGGAAAACTTCTAGGAAAGCAACAACAATCACTTGTGGTTACAGTGCAAATCACATAGGAGTTCACTCTTCATGCCTGGAAACTTGGTTCTTCAATATTCTACTCCAAATATTCTCTAGAATTTGTCCTCCATGGTTTATCTAGCTCCAATGCTCTTCTTTCCTATTCTCTACTTGTTGTTCATGAAAAACATGGTTGTCCAAAAACTATCCTATTGGCCATACAAATTGCTTCTCCTTTGAATTGCTTGCTTGAATTACACTCTTCCCAACATTGATTGTACTCAGTCCCATGCTCCCAATAACTATGGGATGTGACTTCTCACACCCACCCTCTTACATGAACTCAATGATTGGGCTCTTCCACACTCAAATAGAAAATAGAAGTTTAATACATAATCATAATAAAATTCATAAATGTGGGTTTGGATTAATACCCGTGAATAATTTCTCCCTTAGAATCTTAGACATTCCTAGACATTCCCCTCTCTTGTGGATTGATCAAACCCCATCTCTGTCCATATCTCCCAACAACTAGAATCACATTTTATTTATTAAAATTCAAAAATACAATTTGCATATACATTGCTTGGCCACATCCATACATTATGTCCACATTAAACATTAATTAAATTGGGGATTATAGCGGGGAAATTACATTCCCCATCCCCTACAATTGTGCACTGTCCTTGGTGCACAACACTATGTCAATACACATGTACAAATTTACATTATAAAAATTAGAAAAATAAGAATTATGCAATTTTTATACTCCAGCAAAAGTTCCAACCATAATCACACGTTCCTCTCAACCTTCTAACCTAAGGAATGTACCCCCCTCAATTCTCTCAATCCATGAGGATGTACCATTCTTTTATATGGGACCCAACATAGGTTGTCTAGGACTTTGAGACATGGTTCCAGAACTCTAGCTGCTCCAAATGGAGTCTTGCATTCTTATATTTTGTTTCTTCAAAATTGAAAAAAATTTGTGGGTATTCCTCTTGCATAGTTTCTTCGTGCTCCCATATTTCATTTTCAGGACCATAGAAGGTCCACTAAACCTTTACTAGCCCTATGAATTTCTTCCTAAGCACTTTGACCTTCTAGTCCATGATGCGTACTGGTTCCACCCGAAAACCCCTTCATGTTCCACCTGGATCATAGCCAATAAATTATGTGGTTTGGGTCAGGAACATATTTATTTAATAAAGAAACATGAAATATATTATGCACTCTCATGGATGTTGGCAATGATATCATGTATGCAACTGACCCTATCTTCTCATATATTTCAAAAGGTCCACAATAGCTTGCTGCCAACTTTGGGAAGCTACCCAATCTTAGTGAACTTCTCTTTGCTTTCAATTTTAAAAATACATGTTTTCCCACTTTAAAATCTATGAAAACTTTGTTCTTGTCTACATAAATTTTCTTCCTATCCTGGGAAGCCTTTAAATTATGCTTTATCTTTTTCATCTGCTCTTCCATTTCCTTCAACAAATTTGGCCCAATGATCGCTCTGTCTGTTGGGTTTTCCCAACTCACTGGTGTGTTACACTTCCTACCATACAATGCTTCAGATGGGCTCATTTTTAATGAGGCTTGATACCCATTATTGTAAGAAAAATACGCTAAGTGGATATAATCTTCCAGCTTTGATGGTTGGTCCATCACATACATTCTGAGCATGTCCTAAATTATTTTGTTTGTCCTCTATGTTTTCGCATCTGACTTTGGTGATATATTGTACTAAGATTTAGATTTGTCCCAAATCCTTTGAACAAACCATTCCAAAAATTGGATGTAAAATTGGGATCTACGTCTGAAACTATTTCCTTGGGCACTCCATGTAACATGACAACTTCTGTCATGTAGATTTCTGCAATATTTTTGCCTTGTGTGTAGTCTTTATTGCAATAAAATGTGTTACCTTAGTTAAATTTTCCACCACTGCCATGATGGAATCATGTTGCTTCATTGTCCTGGAAAGCTTTGTCATAAAATCCATTGTGACTACCTCTCACTTCCATTCTAGAGTGGGCAATGGTTGTAACAACTCTGTTGGATGTTTATGTTTGGGTTTACCTTCTGACACTCTACACATATTTCTATGTAATTAACAACTTCCTTCTTCATTTCAGGCCAAAAGTATTGGCTCCTCACAACTGCAATTGACTTTTGATATCCTGGATGCCCAACATATGGCACATTGTGCAATTCCATTGTCACTGTATTTTTCAGCTCACTAGAATTTGGCATTGCCTATGTACATGAGAATTCCATCTTCCGATAACTCATAATATTTAAATTCCCTTGTTGTAATGTTTCTTTTATTTCAAATAGTGTTGACCTGAATTTGCTACTGCAACAATTTTATCTTTTATATCAGTCTTGTACATGCTAATGGCAGCAATATGCATCTCATGCACTCTTCTACTAAGTGCATCAACCACTTGATTATCTTTTCCTTTGATGTGCTTAATATCAAAGTCATATTCACTAAGGAATTCCAACCATTTAGTTTTTCTGGCATTTAATGTGGGTAGTCCAACTAAATGTTTCAAACCATAGTGGTATGTCCTTAGCTCAAATATTCTTCCCATGAGGTAATGTCTCCGCATTTTTAATGCTTGAACAATGGATTCTAATTCCAAGTCATGGGTAGCATAATTCCTCTCATGCTCTTTTAATTTTTTGGACTCATAGCATACCACATGATTCTTTTGTGTGAGGACTCCACCAAGCCCTTCCTTGCATGCATCCATGCACACAACAAAGTCTTCATTATGATTTGTAATATTCAATATTGGTGCACTTGTCAAAATGTCTTTTAGTTGTTGAAAGCTTTCTTCACATTTGGGAGTCAATTCAAATTTCACTCCCTTATTTTGCAAAGAAGTGATGGGGTTTGAAATATTTGAGAATCATTTTATGAATCTTCGGTAATAACCGGCAAGATGCATGAATGATTTGACCTCTATCACATTTCTTGGAACTGGATATCCTCTAATGGACTCTATCTTCTCAGGATCAACTCTTATCCCATCTGTTGAAATAATATGCCCCAAGTAGTGAATCTTCTTTTGATAAAATATGCACTTACTTATTTTGGCATACAATTTATGCTCTCTTAAAACTTTTAACACCATTCTTAAATGTTTCTCATCATAGATGATTTTAGGGGCTAAATTTCGCTCATGGGCTAATTTTCCATGGTTTTTCCAAAAACG
>JZKD02S0818823.1:709068-722200 GCA_000966675.3 Picea glauca | reverse complement strand
TTAAAAATCGCCAAAATTTTATAAAAACTATATAAAATCCTTAGAAATTTGAATATTTTTACAAAAATATCGCCAAACATTTATAGTTGGCATATGAAGGATTAGTAAGATTCGCGAAGGTTTCTATATTTTAAAATAATTTTCAATCCTTAAAATCATCCCTGTTTCTCATGTTTCATCTACGAAAACAATTTTAAATTTTTCTAGGAACATGAAAAATGTCGGTGCATTTGATATCCAAAATGACACTACTGTGAATTCATTATGCCCATACCTTGTTCTGAATGTTGTCTTGCTAACATTTTCTTCCTTTATGTTCACTTGGTGATAATCTAATCTCAATTCAATCTTGGAAAAACTTATTGAACCTTTCAGCTGACCAAACCAATCATCAATCATTGGCAAGGGATGTTTGTTCTTTATGGTGACCTTATTCAGTTGTCTAAAATCAATGCACAACTTTAAGTTTTCATCCTTCTTCTTCACAAAAATAACTGGGGCACCCCAAGGCGACATACTTGGACATATATACCCCTTCCTTAACAATTCTTCAAGTTGCATCTGAAACTCTTTTAATTGTGGTGTACCCATTCTCTAAGGTGTCTTGGACACTGGGGAAACTCCTGGCACCAAATCGATAGAGAAATCATTGTCTCTCTTTGGTGATAATCCTAGGATTTTCCCCAAAACATCTTCAAAATCCTTCAAGACCGGATGGTCTTCAATGATTGCTACTTTATCTCTAGCTTCCTCTTCCATATGGGATGCAAAAATCTGACATCCCTTCCTGAAACTCTTTTTCAGCTGCACAACTGAAATTTCTCTAACAACTACAACTCTCTGAATGTCTTGAACCTTTCGGCCTTGATTCCCTTCTTCATTAAGATATGCGATTGTCTTGTTGTAATAGTCTAGGACAACATGGCATTTTTCCAACCAATCCATGGAAATTAGACAATCATATGAACCCAATGGTATGATGTTCACATCTACCTTTTTGTTGAGTCCATTCATGTCTATTAGACAATCTTCAACCAACTCATTGATTTTCCTCCTAGGCCCTGTGGCTAACTAAACTAACCAATATTTCTTATGTTTACTCCTTTGCAAGTGAAATATTTCAACAATGTTATATTTTATGTAACTATGGCTAGCTCAAGAATCAATTAAATTTCCTATGGGTCGGTCATCAATCTTACCTTCCACTTAAATCATGGGGGATTGATATTTTTCTTTATTGTTGTCCAAGGATGCATAAATCCTTTGCATGTTTACTCTTGTGTATTTCATTTTTTCAGCCTCTTGAATGTTGTGGACAATCCTCATTATTTCTCCTTTGTGAGGGAAATCCCTATATAATTTATTTCCCTCACATCCCCAACATTGTACAGGCTACTTCCTTGGCCTTTTCCAAAATGAATCTGTCATCCTGGACTCATTTTGGGTTGAAAATCCCTATTGATTTTCTTGTGAATTGTTCTTGAAAAAGGGTGGCTTAAAACATTTCTTCCTTTGATCCCTTTTACCCTTAATCTCATCATTCCAAGATTTTTTGAAAAATGGCCTTCCTCTGCTCTACTCATAAAGATACTTTTCTCTCTGTATGGCCTCCTCCAAAGTCCTAGGGATATCATATTGTATATTTTGACTTTACAAAGCGGGTAACCCACTCATAAATATTTGTATTTTGACTTTATCACCCTTTATGAATCCCACATACTTCAACAACCCAAAGAATCCCTTCTCATATTCATCCATTGTCATGCTTCCCAACTTGAGTTCAATAAAGAAATATTTCGTCTTTCTTTCATAATAATCCTCAGAAAAATATTTCTCCTGGAAAGATCCTTTAAATTTCCTCCATGAGACCTTCTTATCATCAAGGTGCTTGGATTTCTTAAGTTGATCCCACTACATGGTTGTCTTTCCTTGCAAGTGGTAGGTTGCAATCCTAGTTTCTACCCTTGAAGGGTAATTATGCAGCTGGAAATATTTCTTTATTTCACCATTAAAACTTTGTGGCTTGATTTTCCTAATTTCACGTTGAAAGATGTCTACCTCATGCCTTCTACTCTTCCTCTTGACATGAGACATGCTTTGGCTTCTCTTTCGACCTAAACTTGCATGAGATCTCCTAGTGGATTTCTCTGGGAATGATGGTTCTTACTCATACTCGAATTCTTTTCTTTCCCATGATCATCCCTTTTACTATGGGATCTGGATGATGTCACTTGTCTAGCACTAGTTGCTTTCTTTGTGCCAGAGTCTTTATTGTCTTGTCTCTACAACATATTTAGATTCCATGGTATCTCTTCCTGATATTTCATAATATTCTCATTATTTTCCTTATAGATTTACACTTCGCTTTGCAAGCTTCTCATAGTTATAAGATCATGCCCACCTCTTCTTCCATTAGACTCTATCTCAACATTTCCCATGTTAACATGAAGACCTACTACCTCATCTTCATGGTTGTAATATCCATGAGAATCTTCCATAAATCGAGTCTTCATATAAGAACCAAAGTTGTTTTCATGTACCTTTAATTCTATAAGAAATGTGCATGCAATAATTATTGTTAGCACATGCATATTATAAAACATTTCATTAAATAGATTATAGGTTATTCTTCATCTCAATTTATGAAGGACACAATGCACTAAGTCAAAATATGATTACTTATACACATTCCTCTTTGAAACAACTCTCCAATCATTGTACTCATGCCTCATTTTGAGTTCTGAGCAAAAAGTTGCAACATTCACAAGTTTCAATTTCCACTCATTGCTCTATTTTTACTACTGCATAAATTATTTTATTAATTTGTGAGAAAATTCGAGCTCTAGTGACTATTCATTTTCCCAAATCTGAGCTCTGAGCCAAAAGTTATGGCCTATGGAAGTTTTGATTGTTTTCTCATTTTTAATCTTGTATGCTACAAGTGTCTCCCTTATCTTCCAGCACATATTTGTGTACCCAGATTCAAAATATGGCTCCATGGATGTCTTATATGGTCCATGATATTTTCATAAACTACTCCTCTACTCTCAAATAGACTTTTGAGAAAGAAGGTATTCCCCCTGGAAGTAAATTGGTGCAAAAATTATACCCCTTAACTGTTTTAGTTGTAACTTTCTCATATGAGTTTTGTTTTTTATTTGGGATAGTTCGTTGGAAATTTCTCACTGAGATCTTTCATTTAAGTTGAAGATACTATATGCATCAAAGGTACACATAATTATCATGTTTTTAACTTAAAATGTTTTTAGGGCATCAAAATGCCCCTGCAAGTTGAAGACCTTCGAAAACTGAAAAAAAAAAATCATAGAAAATTGATTGTTTTGTTGTTATAACAATCTTTTAATTTGCATCATCGATCTCAAAATCAAGAGTAATCTTGACCGTTTATTTTTTTAAATTTTTCCACACTCGTAAATTAATCTCCATTGTCGATCTCCCAATTCAAAGCAATCTAGAACATTGACCCGAGCTCCATCAGTGATCGATGATCGACAATTTCCTTTAGGTGCCCGAAACACCCTGACAATTTCATCGACCCGACCATTGACCATTGGCCCTTCTCATTGGCATACAAAATCACTTCGTCAATTCCGCCAACAAGACCATCAACTATTGACCCTTTATATTGGCATACAAAACCAGTTCACCAATTTTGTTGACTCGACCATCGACCAGTATCCCTTCTTGTTGGCATACAAAATCATTTTGCCAATTCTATTGACACGACCATCATCCATTGGCCTTTTATTGGTTGCATGGAAACTAGTATGACGTTTCAACTAGGATGATATGGCATGACACATGGATTCTTACATAACATGACACATGGATGTTGACATGGCATGACACATCATTACTCTCTTTCACTTCATTGGCGATCGACAACTTTTCTTGGATGAACCAAACCGCCAAAAATGAATCCAGACTGTTGATCTGCTTCATCTTCCAAACTATTGAAAAAAAATCTAGGCCATTGATCAGTTTCACCTTCCAAACTGCCAAAAATAATCCAAACCATTGATCTGCTTCACTTTCCAAATTGTCAAAAATGAATCCAGACCGTTGATCTGCTTCACCTTCCAAATTGTTGAAAATGAATCCATATCGTAGATTTGCTTCACTTTCCAGAAAACTGAAAATGAATCCAAGCCGTTGACCTGCTTCACTTTCGAAAACAAATCCAAACCATCAATATTCTTCACTTTCCAAACTGCTGAAAATTAATCTAGACCGTCGATCTTCTTCACTTTCCAAACTACTGAAAACAAATCCAGACCATCGATCTACTTCACCTTCCAAACTATCAAAAATGAATTTTTTTTTGGGTCGATCTACCATGAACTTGTGCCATTTATCTCGAAATCAAAACCGATCTGGGCTATCAATCCATCAAACTTTGCCCAATTCTTTAGTAACCATTAAAACATAAATTTCAACATTCCAAGTCCAATTTTAACACTGCAATTGGTAGATTAACACCCTTGATCATCTCTAAGAGGGTTCTGAGGAAAATTTCAAACTGAATCGTTTATAAATTTGGGGATTTCACTCCAGAATTCATCATTTTCTCCAATCTGTCACAGATCCAAAATCTGTAACTATGATTTTTTCCAAATTCACAGTGCTCATGGACCATACGAGGCTAGTGTTTGAACCAGAAGCTCTGATACCGATCTGTAATGTCCCTTAGCTTAAATGAGGAACATTACCTATGGAGATCACATAAAAATGAATTTTTTCTGCTAACAATTTCTTGTAGCTTACTAGCTACTTAATCATACAGTTTTAACCATTATCTAATGTATCTACACCATGATGAAATAACATATGAATGCAACTAATATATCATTATAACAACATATAAATCATTATCATACATAGAGTTCATGCACAACAATCAAAACTCATAATGCAACACAGAAATAAGATAAAAAACTTATCTTTTAAAATAGTTGTGCAACTAGCTGCTTGGGATGGACATTCTACCCAACCATAACTCGATGTTCCAGATATCAATAAAAGGTCACCCATGAGATGGGGCTAGAAATCCACACAATAGGGTGGTATCTCACTATCCACCCACAACTTAAACATTCCCACAACCCACTGGTATTATCCTACAACTATTCCAATTTTCCAGCAACTCTCTTCCTCTCGTCCTGCCCAACCCAAGGAATGTACCCTTTCACTTCTCTCAGTCCATTGGGAATCCCATTCATTTATCAGGGTCTCTCTAGCACAAGTAACTAGGAATATCACTATTGGGAAAATCAAGGGAGCTCATTGCTAGGAAAACTTCCAGGAAAATAACAACAATCACTTGTTGTTACAATGCAACTCACACATGAGTTCACTCTTCAGGCCTAGAAACCTGTATATTCAATCTTCTTCTCCAAATACACTCCAAAATTCTCCCTCCATGGTTTCTCCAGCTCCAATTATCTTATTTCATGTTCTCTACTTTCTTTTCATGCAAAACATGACTGTCCAAAAACTGCCCTCTTGACCATACAAATTTCCTCTCCTTTGGCTTGCTTGCTTGACTTACACTCTTTCCAAAATCGATTGTACGCAATCCCATCCTCCCAATAAATACAAGATGTGACTTCTCACACCCACCCTATTACATGAATTTAATGATTGGGCTCTTCCACTGATTCGTAATTGAGGGATAGAGAGTCCACATAATTCACTAACACAGATACTCATTGTGGAATTTAAACTATTCTATCTTTGTAATTTGAATTCACTGTGAACTACAACCCAAGTGTAAAATTTGCTTATTCTCTACAACCTCTCTATGCATTGGCATTGTATTCAATTTTAAAAACCACAACGTGCATTTGAAATCATTTGCAAGGTAAGAATTCATAGGCTAAAAGAGTCTGCATGTAGATATGGCTAGTGGCTAGCCGACTGAACAAACAATAAATAATTAAAAAAAAGGTGCACTAAATCACCAATACGACCCCAATCATAAGTATTATGGGGTGTTTCAACTCTACAAGAATTTTTTTTATAGTGTGCACAAATAAAAATGGATCCAATGAAAGGATCTTAGAGATGTGGTGGTAATACTAGACAACATAACTAAACTAAAAAAATCCACAACTAGCCTCCAGAGGGCCAATTACACATAAGAAACCAGAATAGAGGAAAATAGAACCAATGGAATTTTATTATTCTTGAAGAATTCATTATAAGGGAGTGAGTTGTGCATGCTCAAAAGCTCATGCATTGTTACCCACTAGCAGACCATATTTGTAAAAAACCATGACGCATAGATACCTTTGCTCAACATGGACAGGGTCTTTAGCTCCTTCGTCCACCTAACTTCGAGCAAGTTACACTAGCTCTTATCTCTGTTACTGGCCTTCCAAAATTCTCCTCTCCTCTTCACTACATCCCTCATTTTTTTTAATGGGATGTCTTTGGAAGGCCAATAGTCATAGTTGTTTGTTTCACCTTCCCATTTTTCTAGAAGACAAAATAGAATGAAAAAAAAAAAAAACATGTTTATTTACGACATTTAGAATCATTTGCCAAGATCTAATTTATATCACACCTCCCCATTTGAAGGCTTTTGGTTCCCAAAATATGTACCATTAAGGAGACAAAAGCAAAAGGCCTTTATTTACCTCTGCATATCCACCATTCCATTGTTGATGAAGGTGTCTTGTTTCATGTTTGTCTACCCTTGTTTCGTTGCTAGATGAGTCATTATCTCTCTCTCTCTCTCTCTCTCTCTCTCTCTCTCTCTCTCTCTCTTTGTGTGTGTGTGTGTGTGTGTGATTTCATGAGGTATTCCTTGCCATCCTTGACGAAGAAGTACTTGTTTTATCTCCTATAGAAGGTATCATTCCTATCCCATGAGTAGGGGATACCTACCATCACTCTACAGGCATCCAATGGTGCAACTTCACATTCTACCTCATCAACATAGCTGGCACTAATGGAAAACTTGATTTTACATATTCGAGTGATTATCATAATAGTTTTCCCTTGCAACCATAGTAGTGAACTTGGTTACACTAGATCATAGGTTTCTAGACCAAGCTCATCAATTAATGTTTCAGAAACAATATTACATTGGGAACCACTGTCAAACAAGGTATTTACCTTCTGGTTCTTCATTTGAATTTTGATTCTGAATAACACATGTTTATCTCCACTTACCTTTGGCTACTGCAATGTAGTGAAAACTATGACTTCATCGAGATCAAAGATGCTTTCTACTGCTTCTTCTTTTGTCTCAATAGGTTCTTTTGCTTTCCCCTTGGACTTTAGCCACTTTGGACACAATTTCAGATGAAGTTTCCAACACTTCTCTTCTATTTGTCCATCTACATCACAATTTTTTCAATTCCTATTATGATCCATCCTTTTATCGGTTATAGATGCCATCTTATTATCTCTTTTCTTGTTGTTTTTTTCTTGGCCCATGCGTTGTTGTCCTTTCCTAGAGTCCAACTCAATGTAGATGTAATACCCCAAGGTCGAGCCCCTGCTGGATTGTAATGTTGTTTATAGGCTGGTGAGCCGAGTGGTTATAAGTTGAGAGACTTATGTGTTTATTAGGCTGGTGAGCCATATTCCAAGGCCAATGAGCCTGACTTTGTATATGTAAATATGCAGATCATTAATAAAATATAAACATCGCTGCGTGCAGACCGACCATAAAGAAAGAGTGATAGGGGACTAAGCTTCCACAAGGTGGGTAAGGGAAAGGGGGTTGAAAGGTTGGAAAGAGGGGTTAATATTAGGGGATTAAGTCCTTGAGAATAATAATTTATTATTATTCCAAAGCTGTGTGAAAGACATGTTTTTATCCTAAGTCCTGGGAGAGGCAACATGTGCAAAATGGAATGCATGCAACTCCAAGAAGACAAGTGTCGACCTAGGCGCATGCAGTTAAAAGATGAAGTGTCAGTTGTGTTGGGGGTTCATTGGTCATTCTTCCCCATCCTCCATCTGAAACCATCAGACCTCTTTGGTTGACCTCTTCCCCTCACACACCTTTGGAATCAATAATCCATGAGTCCAACTGCGCTGGGGTTTGCTTGCCATTCCCGATTCCTGTGAATTTTGTCTAGCCTCTACGTTTTGACCTCGACATACCCATGCATACCTGAGAAATCACCCAATTGGAAGGAAATACGACCTGTGTCATCCTTGTTGAGATTCAACAAGAAGATCCTAGTGAAAATTATGCACCTACACTAGGATGGAGACTCAGGCTATTTTTAAGTGGAAGTCTATTTTTAGATGATGAGAAAATTCTATTTATAGATGATGTCTATTTATAGATGGTGAGTGAATTCTATTTATATATGTATGTGGACTATTATTATCCCTTAATAATAGTTGGACAATAAATATTATTCTATTCTCAATGAGCACTTGGAAATAGTTAACTGAAGTGGAAAATCAGTTAGCTATAGGAAATTCGAGTTCAAAGGTTGACTGGTGGGACATGCAATTCGAATTAGTTGTAATTGAGTGATTCAAAGTTGTAACAAAGTTATATGTGTAGTTATGTGAGTTGTGAAGTAGTTTAACTCAGTTAAGTGAGTTAAGATCAGTTGTACTAGTTGTAACTGAACTTACACTAGTGAGAGATCAATGAATTAATTATTAATTAATTCACAATCAGTGATCTCACATGCAACTGAAGATTTACAACTATTAAATAAATGCATTTAAGATCCAGTGGAGACCCAGTTGAGATAACAGGTGAAAGGGACAATTTGACTATCAGTTGTGACATTAGTGAGTGCACTCATGCAACCACACACACATTGGATGTTCCCATGAGGAATGTGCAACCTATGGAAGAGAGATTCATTCATTGTAGGGATTTCCATTGGCAGGGATTGTACAGAGGAGGCAGGTTGTCTGGAAGCAATAAATTGGCACATGCATTTGCCAATTTTTTTATGACAGTGTGAGACGATTGTATATTGTACTGAGAGCTCTTGGATTAGATTTTTGTATGAGATTGTTTCATGATCCATGATATATACATAATATATGATAGTGGGGTTTTTGGCTTTATGCTTTCTCGGTAAAACATCTATGTTATGTGTGATTGATCTTTCTTCTTGATATTGCAATTGGCGATCGTGTTTTAAATTCTGCAAGAATATTTGTAGAAGCGATTATGTATTTAACAGTGGCATATAATTGTTAGATTAGGAGAATCCAGGCAATACATAATTTGTATTAAAATTTCTACATGGTATCAGAGCGTAGAAGCTGAGTTTGTGATTGGATAGAATTCGAATTTGTAGAAAGACTTTCTTGGTGCTACAGCTGATTCAAGATCGAAATGGATTTCAATGGCTTGAGGTTAGAGTATGCACTTGAGGTCAGCTTGAACTACATTTCTTGGAAGGACATGATGGAGGCAGTACTCGAAGACAATGGCTTGAAGGAATTCATTGACAGGGATGTTCCTAAGTCGGATGTTGCAGACGCTGCAAATCTTGATGCATGGAAAAAGAAAGTGGAAAAGGCGAGGAGGATCATGTTGGAGGGAGTACGAGACCACATTGTCTCAAGCCTCCATGGGAAAGCCACACCATATGCAATGTGGAAGGCTTTGACGGATCTATTCCAAAACAAAAACAACCATAGGAAATTTGCGCTCAAATATAAACTTAGGAAGATCAAGATGGAGAAGGGTGACTCCATTCCAAAATATCTCATGAAGTTTGTCCAATGTCGAGATGAGCTGGGGAGTGTGGGAATAATAGTTGTTGATGATGATTTGGTGATCTTGTCTCTCTTAGTACTTCCCAATAATTGGCACAGTTATCAAGACTCTGTCAATGGAAGGGAAAAATTGCTAGATTGGGAATGACTATGGTCGGATCTAGCGCAGGAGGAGTTCAGGTGGAACACCAGAGATGGATCTTCATAAAAACATGATGATGAAGAGGGTTTTTCTTTGGCTTCCAAGGAAAGGAAATGGAAGGGGAATTAATTCCATTCACAATCCGATTCTAAAGGAAAGAAGTTGGATTTGTCCAAAGTGAAGTGTTTTTACTGTCACGAACATGGGCATATTGCTACTAATTGTCTGCAGAAGAAGAAGAGCAAGAGGGTTGTTGGAGATGCAACTAGTGAGGCCCTTGCCTTGCAATTTGAACTTGACTTCTCCTTGATCGCATGCATGGCGTCAAGTGCATTGGTATCAATGTGGTATTTGGATAGTGGCGCTTCCTTCCACATGATTGGAGATAAGGAGATTTTCAGTGACTTGGAGGAGAAAGATCTCAAAACGCATATAGAGATGGGCGACGATGGAAGATACAGTTCGACTGGAATTGGTACCATTACCTTTCAGAGAGAGTCAGATAAACCATTTCAATTGAAATATGTTATGCATGTTCCAAATCTGAGGAAAAACTTGGTCTCAGTCGCAATGTTGGAGGACAGAGGCTATGACGTTGTTTTCAGTGATGGAAAAGATTTCTTGCGACATAAAACAACAGGTCAAGTCAAGAATATAGGGATTCGAGTTAAGAATCTCTACAAGATGGAGGTAGATGGTTGCGCTTCCATGATGGGAAAGGCAGAAAAAGTGGTGAGCCAGGATGAGGGTGAATTATGGCACAGGTGATTGGGCCATCTTCATCATGGAGCCTTGAAAATCATGCAACAAATATCTACTGGACTTTCAATGGGAACACTTGCTTAGTTAGATCAGTGCAAGAGTTTTACCATGGGGAAGTATGAAAATTACACCTTTCATTAAAAGGAGAAATGTGCTTCAGTGATCCTGGAGAGATTTCACACAGATGTGTGTGGACCATTCTCAGTTGCTTCAATAGAAAAAAATAAGTATTATGTTATTTTTGTTGATGACTTTTCTCGTAAATGTTGGATATTCTTCATGCAGAAGAAGGATCAAACATTCTCAAAGTTCTATGAGTTTAAAGAATTGGTCGAGAAAGAGTCAGGGAAGCAAGTGAAGGCTATGAGGAGCGATAATGGTGGAGAATACATCTCTAATGAATTCAAGACTTCTGCAGCAAAGAAGGAATTCGAAGAGAACTCATAGTGCCTCATAACCCACAACAAAATGGGGTCACGGAGAGGAAGAACAAAACAATTGTGGGTGCAACATGAGTGATGTTGCATGATCAGGGCCTACTAATGCATTTGTGGGAGGAAGAATGAAACATTGTGGTTTATGTGCAAAACCATTGTCCTCATAGAGTAATTGGCATGAGTACACCTGAAGAAGATTTCACTGGTAAGAAACCTGATGTTTCTCATTTTAAGATTTTTGGTTCATCTGTTTATGTGCATGTGACCAAGAACACCAAGAAGTTGGAGCCAACTACTGAAGTTGGGATATTTGTGGGGTACACAGAAACAACCCATAATTATCATGCGTATTTTCCTAACAGTAAGATGACTGTTATGCGACAGGATATAAAATTCGATGAGGGGAAAGCCATGTGGTTGTCGCTTGAGAGGGAGCTAGACTTGCATGTAGAGGAGGAACTGTTGGTTCCCAAAGATGAGTCTCAAGATGTGGATCGGCCACATGAGGAGTTTCATGGAGTGGAGGAAGCCACTCATGCAGAGCCATCCATAAAAAATGGCAGAAATCGCATCACGGAAGCTAATAGATTGAGACTAGATGTTGCACTGAATGTAGGATCCCCTACTTCACAGTGCAGACAGTGCATGGGAAATTGTCCCAAGACTGGTTGACAAATCAATGGTAGGTTTGAGATGGATCTACAAGGGTAATATTTTAATCATTGTTCTTTATGTTGATGATTTAATATTGACTGGTGATGAGCAACTGATACACTCATGCAAGGAGGACCTTGCAAAGGATTTCGAGATGAAGGATATGGGCCTCCTTCATTATTTCCTTGGATTGGAAATAGGGCAGCGAGATGGTGAACTTTTTGTGTCTCAAGGCAAGTATGTAAGGGATATACTGGGTAAGTTTCACATGGAGGGCTACAAACCCATGGATACTCCTCTTCCAGGAAACTGGAGGAAAGAGGATGCTACTTATGGAGAGGTAGTGGATGCTACTGTCTATCGACAATTAGTGGGTTCACTAATGTATCTAGTGAACATGAGACCGGACATTTGCTATGCAGTGAACCAACTGAGTCAAGCGATGGTTAAGCCTACCAAGATCTTTTGGAAGGAGGGTAAGCATGTCCTGAGATACCTGAGGGGAACATTTGAGTATGGCTTATGGTACAGACAGACAGATGAGGTGAATTTGCATGGCTTCACGGATGCAGATTGGGCGGGTAGCCCAATGGATAGAAAGAGCACATCAGGGGGGATATTTAGTATCGTATCTACAGTTGTTTCTTGATACAACAGGAAACAAATATCCGTGGCACTCAGTTCAACGGAAGAGGAATACATGGCAGTGATTCAAGCTACATGTGAGGCTATCTGGATGAGAATGATCTTGGTTGGTTTGTTTGGTTCTCATTTAGATTCGACAGTGATTCATTGTGATAATCAGAGTTGCATTAAACTCTCGATTAGTCATGTGTTTCATGATAGATCTAAGCATATAGATATCCGGTATCATCATATAAGAGATTGTGTGCAGCGGAAGATCATATTGCTTCAGTACATTCCTATAGAAGATTAGGATGCAAACATTTCGACGAAGGTGTTCACCAGGAGCAAATTCGAATACCATAGAGATAGGATCGGGGTGAAGGATAATCCCTTTCTTGTTGAGAGGGAGTGTTGAGATTCAACAAGAAGATCCTAGTGAAAATTATGCACCTATAATAGGATGGAGACTCAAGCTATTTTTGGGTGGAAGTCTATTTTTAGATGATGATCAAATTCTATTTATAGATGATGTCTATTTATAGATGGTGAGTGAATTCTATTTATAGATGTATGTCGACTATTATTATCCCTTAATAATAGTTGGACAATAAATATTAGTCTATTCTCGATGAGCACTTGGAAATAGTTAACTAAAGTGGAAAATCAGTTAACTATAGGAAATTCGAGTTCAAAGGTTGACTGGTGGGACATGCAAGTCGAATTAGTTGTAACTGAGTGATTCGAAGTTGTAACAGAGTTATATGTGTAGTTATGT
>JZKD02S0818823.1:697269-709018 GCA_000966675.3 Picea glauca | reverse complement strand
AATTATTAATTAATTCACAATCAGTGATCTCACATGCAACTGAAGATTTACCACTGTTAACTACATGCATGTCAGATCCAGTGGAGACCCAGTTGAGATAACAGGTGAAAGGGGTGGTTTGACTATCAATTGTGACATTAGTGAGTGAACTCATGCAACCACACACACATTGGATGTGCCCATGAGGAATGTGTAACCTAGGAAAGAGGGATTCATTCATTGCAGGTATTTCCATTAGCAGGGATTGCGTAGAGGAGGCAGGTTGTCTGGAGGCAGTAAATTAGCACATGCATTTGCCAATTTTTGTATGACAGTGTGAGACGATTGTATATTGTATTGAGAGCTCTTGGATTAGAGTTTTGTATGATATTTTTCATGATCCATGATATATACATAATATATGATAGTGGGGTTTTTAGCTTTATGTTTTCCCGGTAAAACATCTGTGTTATGTGTGATTGATCTTTCTTCTTGATATTGCAATTGGCGATCGTGTTTTAAATTCCGCAAGAATATTTGTAGAAGTGATTCTATATTTAACAGTGGCATATAATTGTTAGATCAGGAGAATCCAGGCAATACATAATTTGTATTAAAATTTCTATAATCCTTGAACCCAACATATCCTCTCTTGCAGAGTCAAGTTCGCACCTGGACTGTTTGGGTCACTGCCTTATGTTTTCATGAGTTGTTTTGACCAATTGTCGTTGCAGTCACTGTACCTTACTGGAATTGAGTCGAAAGTGGTTGAAGAAGTGGGTTGTCAAGCCCATGGTAGAAGAGGCAGGTTGTTAGGCTTGTGAGAAGCTCTCTCCAGGTGAGAGAGTTTGTTGGGAAGTGGTTTTCTCCCAGAGAGAGTCCATCACCAGCTAGGAGCTATGATAATTATTGATCTGGCCTATTGCCGAGACCCTGAGAGGAAGGTGAAGCAACCGATGGACTGTGTGAGAGTTAAGGTGTATACTCCCGAGTGGAATAGACATGTTGGGAATGAGAGTCTGTGAGTAGTGGGTGTAAGAAGGCTCCTGGAGAGAATCCTTCCGATTGCACTGTGCAGTTTTCCTGTAACCTCATCCTAGTCTAGGATTCCCTTGCCCTGGGTGGATCTTAGTCCCAGCTTGGGGGTGACCCACTGTTGAGCGTGATAAGCAGCATGGTCTATAGTTGGGAGGTTCATGGAAGGTATTTACGTAGTTGGTGGTGTTACTCCAGTTGAAAAGATAAGTATTATTAATGTGCTTAATTTTTATGTTATGAATGTCTGTGATGCTCAAATGTTATCATGTACTCCGTTGCATATATGAATTACTGTCTATTACATTTGAATCTGTATGGTAGCAGTAACTTTGTGTTATGTGTTTTATTTCGATTAAAATGCATGTTAGATATATCTTTGTATGTATGTATTTCTGCATGGTAGCATTGCCCGACCTGTTGGTGGTCGGGGATGTTACAGTAGAGATCCTTATTGCTAGCCTCATCTATTCTTTTCACACCATGAAGTTGTAATTGTCTTCGAATATGGATGAAAAGTCCTCCAATGTACTTTATCACCAGTCCTAGATATTCTAGAGAGATACCCAACTGGATGACCCACCTCCTAAACTCATAAGTGTATTCTTGCACTCCTTTTCCTTGTCCTTGTCGAAGTTACTACCACTTCATGAGTTTTTACTCTTCATAACCTATGGGATAAAATTGTGACTTCAACAATTCCTTGAAGTCCTCAAATTTCATCACCACAGGCTTCTTTTCCATTCTCAAGGTATCCACATAAATCTCCCACCAAAGCAGAGCATGTTTGGTCATCTTCAAGAGGGAAAAGGATATCTGTTTCATTTCTTGGATTTCATAAAGACCAAAGTAAACTTCCAATTGTTTCAACCAACTATCCAATTCTTCAAAATTAGTTGGTACATTAAACATGGGTGTTTCAATCCTCACTTCAACTTTGAAAGGAACACTGGAAGATAAAGAAAATTTGCAATCATTACCTTAGTTTCCAAGCCTCTCACCTTTGGAACCTTATGGTCCATCCTTGTGTTCTTCATGCTCAATCTCTACTGAGTGAGCTTCCTTACCCTTCATTACTAGTAGTTGTGTCACCAACTTTGTCAATGTAGCAACACTTTTCTCCAGCTGGGCCAGTATGGCCTCCGGGTCTTCCCTGTCATCTTATTCATGATGATTCCCCACCGTTGATGGTTCTCTTCTTGTTTGTAGGCCTGGTAGCAATGCTAATTGTCCATTGTTTTGGTACTGGTTGCAGATGTTTACCATGCAGGTGTTCTCCAAGCCTTTGAAACCTACTCTAAAACCATCTGATATGTAATTGGAGGACTAAGAGTCCAAAAAATTCACTAACATGGCTACTCAGTGTGGAATTTAAACTATTTTGTCTTTGTAATTTGAATTCATCGCCAACTACAACCCAAGTGTAAAATCTGCTTGTTCTCTACAACCTCTATGTGCACTAGAATGGTATTCAATTTTAAAAACCCTAGAATTCATTTAAAATCATTTGAAATATAAGAATTCATAGGTTAAAAGAGTTTTCCTGTAGATATGGCTAGTGGCCAACTGACCGAACAAACAACAAACAATTTTAAAAAAGGGCGCACTAAATCACCAATACGACCCCAATTGTAAGTATTCTGGGGTGTTTCAATTATGTGGGTGACTTTGCTATAGTGCGCACAAATAACAATGGAACTAGTGAAAGTATCTTAGATTTTTTGTGGTAATACTCAACAACATAACTAAACTAACAAAATCCACAACTAGCCTCTAGAGGGCCGACTACACATATGAAACCAGAATAGAGGAAACTAGAGAGAATGGAATTTGATTATTCTTGAAGAATTCATTACAAGGGAGTGAACTATGCATGCTCAAAATATCATGCAATTTTACCCACTAGCAAACCATATTTGCATAAAACCATGGCACATATAAACCTTCACTCAACATGGATAGGGTATTTGTCTCCTCTGTCCATCTACCTTTGAGCAGGTTGTGCCAGTTCTTATCTCTGTTACTGGCCTCCCAAAATTCTCCTTCCATTCTTTTCCTCTTCACTACAATCCTCATTGTTTGTAATGGGATGCCTTTGGAAGGCCAAAAATCGCATCTATTCGTTTCACCTTCCCCTTGTGCCAAAAGAAAAAAAAAATGAAAAAAAAAAAAAAACATGTTTATTTACAACATTTACAAACATTTTGTAAGATCCAATTCAGATCATCCACACTCATAGAAAATATAAGTTTAATACATAATCATAATAAAATTCAGGAATGTGGGTTTGGATTAATAGACATCTATAATTTTCCCCTTGGGCCCCTCTTAAACACTCCTAGACATTCACCTCTCTTGTGGATTAGTCAACCTCCATCATTGTCCATAACCCCCAACAATTGGCATCACATTTTATTTATTGAAATTCAAAAATACAATTCGCATACACATTGCTTGGCCACATCCATACATTATGTCCACATTAAGCATTAATTAAACTCAATATTATAGTGGGGACATTACAGAGTCTAACGGAAACAAAGACATAATGGAGCCATTTGAGCTTGTAGAAACCATGAGGATTTTGAAGATGGAGGTGTAGAGTTATAGAGATGATATTGAGAAGCTAGTAAGATCCCAAGAGGAACAAAATCAGATAAACACTCAACTACTAGAAAGTTTAAATCAGTTGCAGAAGCACATACATAATGGATTTGATTCAAGACATGAGGAAGAAGGAAGACCTCATGCAAGGAGGGACATAGAAGATCCAGGCACTCAATAAGTGTTACCAGAACTCAAAGGGATCATTATTCACCAACTCACTTAGCCAAGAAGTCATATGCATATGAGGAATACAAGAGAAACCTAGAAGTATCCCAAATTAAACACCAAAGAAGAATACATGAACAAGATAGTGTGCAAGGAGAGCTTAGGAAGATTAAACCATTTATTTTTAATGGTTAAAACAAAAGGGGAGAGGATGTTTAAACTTGGTTTCTAGGGATAAGAAAGTATTTTTAGTTGCAAAGATACTCATCCAATCTATAAGCCAACATTTCTAGATATCATCTAGAAGGAAAGATTTCTATGTGGTATGATCAATTGGAGCAAGCTAAGCACATAAACGAGAAGGGGATTTCTTGGAAATAGTTCAAGAAATATTTCCAACAACAATACCTTTCTTAGAATTACTATGATAAAAAGATACATGATTTCTTTGAACTCAAGTTAGGAAGTATGACCATGGAGGAATATGGCAAGAACTTTTTGGAACTTTTGAGATATGTGGGCTCTATTGTTATGCATCAAACGACCAAAATAACATAAAATGAGAAATAAAAGTAGCTCAATCCCTTGATAAAGAGAGAATAATGAATGTGAATCCTCTTTGAGGGGGAAGCCTCCTTTTACAATATATAAAATGTACAATATTAGATGATCCTAAACTTGATTTCATTGGTATACATATAGGAGACCAAGGGTCCAATTACAATTAAAAATCCTAGTCGATAATGCTAATATAACAATAGAAATACAACAACTCAATATCTAGAGATTTACATGGGGCTTTATGCTTAAAATGGGGCTTTGTCTAAGGGATTAACATGCCCATCCCCTTCAAACAAATGTTTCCTTCAACACTTGATTAACTGCGGATGTTTGTGCATGAAGAACTCATCACCCCATGTCACTTCTTTTATTGGTAGGTTCTTTCTCTTGACAAGGTACTAAATAATTGCTTGATTTATCAGTTTCTTAACCCTTGTTTCCAGGATTGTTTCTGGTTCTAGTATGATTTTCTCTTCTTCATTGATATATGGTAAAATAGTTTGAACTATGATCTTGTCATTTATTACCATCTTTAAGAAAGAAACATCGAAGTCTGAATGTACATGTGAAGATGGAGGTAACTCCAATTTGTAAACCATACTTCCAATCCTCTGCAACACCTTATAGGGACCATAATAATTGGGTGATAATTTATTTTTCTTCTTTTGTTTCTTGAGGGAAATCTATTTGTATGGTTGTATCCTTAGAAATACCCAATCCCCAACTTCAAATTCCCTTTCATTGTGATGTTGATTTGATTGTTGTTTCATCCTATTTTGTGTTATAACCTAGTTTTCCTTCAATAGTTTGGGAACCTCTTGTTGGTGCTCTATATGGTCCTCCACTACTTGAACCTTTTCTTTCCCTTTAAAGGTTGATGTGATGGATGGAGGATGATATCCATAAAGTGTCATAAATGGGGACATTTTTGGTGAAGTATGGAAGGATGTGTTGTTCCACCACTTTGCCAAGGGTAACCACTTGACCCATTATGTTTGTTTTTTATATGAAAGGCAACAAAGATACCCTTCTAGACATTTATTCACAATCTCAATTTTCCCATCAAATTGAGCATGGTAAGAGGAGCTATGAGCTAATTGAGTACCGAAACAAGAAAATAATTCAATCCAAAAAATTCTAGTTAAAAATGGATCTATGTCACTTACAGTTATCTTAGGGATACCATGTAGCTTCTATATTGTTTCCATGAATGTTGTGGCTATTGTACTTTCTTTAACATGATGAAAAGGGGAGAAGAAATGGGGATGCTTTGTGATTCGATAAACTACTACCACGATGATATTATTTTCTTCTGAATCGGGTAGTAGACTTGTAATAAAATCCATTGAAACCTCTTCCAAACATTGATTTGGAATAACTAATGGTTGTAGAATACCTGGGATCTTGATTGCCTCCCTTATCACATTGGTAAAACACGCATTCAACCACAAAATTTTGAACATCAATTTTAGGACCTTCCCATCAAAATTCCTTCTTAATCTTGTAATAAGATTTCAAGAACCTTGAATGTCCTCCTATAGGATATTAAGCATTCAATTCCAAAGGGACCTTCTATTTGAGTTGGGAATTCTTACATAAATACAAGTGATCTTGACATCACAATAAATAATTTTTCCACACAAATGTATCTAATGCGCTTGGGTCCTCTTATAGTTGTTGAATGATCTGGCATACCTTTTGATCTTTCTTTCATTCTATCCTTTCTTCTTCCACCCAATTAGATTGTGGAATGGAAATAGCACATAGTAAACCCTTTGTGTCTTCTTCTTTCCTTGAAAGTGCATCTGCCACAATATTTTGTTTTCCTTTTTTGTATACAATTTCAAAGTCATAACATGGCATATTTGTAACCCATTTTTGAATCTATACTAAAGGTAATCATTGTTCCAAGAAGTACTAATTCAAACTATCATGATATGTTTTTACCTTGAATTTTATTCCTATTAGGTAAGGGTATCATTTCTTAACTGCATGTAATATGGCCAACATTTCCTTTTCATAAATGGGTGTGAGTAAGTTCTTTCCTTTAATATGGTTACTCTCAAAGGCAAGGGTTCTTCCTTCTTGCATTAAAACTACACCAATTCCATTTCCTAAGGCATCACATTCCACAATAAAGGTTTTTGTGAAGTCAGGCATGGCCGTGACTAGAGTCGTACACATAGCCTCAATATTTTCAAAATATTTGGTTTCTTCTTGAGTCCAAGAAAATGACTCCTTTTTTAATAATGTTGTTAGAGGTTATTCTATTTGACCATAATTTGTGACAAACTTGCGGTAATATCCTGTCAATCCCAAGAATCCTCTAAGGTTCTTCATGGTTTTCAGAATTGGCCATTTCCTTATAGATTTAATTTTGTTAGGGTCCACTTTGAAACCTTCATGAGATACAATATGACCCAAATATTCCATTTATTGAACCCCAAAGGAACACTTGGAATGATTTGCATATATTTGTTTCTCTTTCAATATTTTTAACACCATGTCAACATGTTGTACATGTTCTTCCCATGATTTTCGATAGGTTAATATATGATCAAAAAATACCAACACAAATTTTTTGAGTAAGGGTTTGAAAATAGAATTCATCAGTCTTTGAAATGTTGAAGGTGCATTAGTAAGGCCAAATGGAATCACCAGAAACTCATAATGAACTTCATGTGTTCTAAAGGTTTTTTGGGGAATGTCTTTTTGCCTCAGTCTTATTTGATGATATCCAGAGTAGAGATCCAACTTAGTAAAAAAAATGGTCCTTGCAATTCATCTAATAATTCATCAATGATAGGAATACGAAACTTACCTTTAATGGTCATTTTGTTGAAATGTCTATAATTTGGACAGATATTCCATGAACCATCATTTTTGTAACCATCATCATTGATGAAGAGAAATCACTTTGGATAGGTTAAATAGTGTCAACCTCCAACATTTCTTGAATGATATGCTCAATCTCACATTTTTGTGCATATGGGTACCTGTAAGGCCTAACATTAGGTGGTACACTTCCTGGTTTCAAATGAATAACATGGTAATGATATCAAGTAGGTGGAATACACTTAGGAATATCTTCAAATACACTGGAATTATTGTCTATAACATTTTGGAGACACACTAGAACAAAAGGTCTAAATGTTTGAACATATAGTGAGCACAATTGTGCAAGTACACCACGGTGTCCCTTTTTGAGTAATTTTTTTATGTTATTGAAGCTTATCACTTTAGATATATTCCCTTGGATACCTATGATTTCGATCTCCTTGCCTTATGGGGAGAATATCATGAAAAGTTATTGAAATCTAAGAGCCACTATTCCCAATTATTGTAACCATTGGAATCCTAATACAACATCAAAACCACCCATTTGTGTCGCAATCATGGGACTATCCAATAAATACTCCCCCATATTGATATTAATACTATGTAACTTTCCTGAAAAATTTATGGTACCTCCATATGCAATCATTACTTGAAATTTTGGTACTTGAAATATAAAGAAATTGAGAAGTTTCGTTAATTTGCAATTAATGAAGTTATGGGTACTACCAGAATCAATCAACATTGTTACCTTTTTCTTTTTGATATATCCTTCTAACTTGAGGGTGTGTGGAGTATTGATGCCAACCAATGCATGAAAAGATAGGGTTGGAGTAGTCTCTTCTAGTTCTATATCCTGTGATGGTCTCAATTCTTGATATTCTTCTTCTTCGCAATCTATGTAGAATAATTTCTTCTCACCACATTTATGCCTTTTATTGTACTTTCTATCAAAATTGAAACATAGCCCTTTTCTCTTTTTTCATCCATTTGTTGAGGTGTCAAGCTTGTAGGTTGAATGAGGTTAGAAGAGGGAGCATGGTTCTCTTCGTATTTGTTAGAGATCACTCTTCTAGTAGCCATATTTTTACTCTCAACTTTCCTTTCCATACTGAAAGCATGCGCTAGCCTGTATTTAGGTTCGAAGAGATGCACCTCATGTTGAATATTCTCCTTTAAAATTCCCATAAAGAGATATAACAAATTATCCTTTGGAATGTTCTTTACTTTGAGAATTAGTTTTTGAAATTGATGAATGTGCTCTATGATTGGACCTCTTTGTCAAATATTTATCAATTGACTAAATATTGTCTTGCTCTTAATATCCCCATAATGTGATATCAATTCATTCATAAAAATGGACCAAGAGATAATAGAATCCTTTTTATTGTCACAAAGCCATTGATACTAGACAAATTGATCATTTTATAAATACAATGATGCAAGACTTACCTTTTGTAAGGTTGGCACTTGGTGTATATCAAAGAATTGTTCCATTTGGAATATCCATGTTATAAGATATTTACCATCAAACTTCCTCATATCAATCTTGGGAGTTAAGTAGTTCGTTGGTGCAGAGTGGAACCCTCAATGATGTGGATCTGCAAGTGACGAATAATGATGATTTTGGGAATCAATATTTATTTCCTCCACATATACATGATTTCCTTATGTGATTGTATCTCCTTGAGGGAATATTTCATCTAGGGCACATAATAAGATGGTTGACATGGAAATTTTCAATTATTCCATTTTCTTTTCCATTTGTTCCTTATTTTCCTTCAAATTTCAATCCATTTATGTTTGTGCATTGATCAAATCATACTTTTTCACTGACCTATCATTCAGTTCGTTAATTTTAGTTTCCAAATTAGATAGTTGGTTCTATATCTCTTTATTTTCTTCATGAGTCTTGGTTGATATTTCTAGAGGTTTAATGGGAGAAGTAATTTTTGGAGCACCCTTTTCCATGTGGGACAAAAATGATAATAGTTTTATTTTTCCTCTTTATCATTTATTTTGAATCACCAAAAATATATCTTTCAATCAAAAGTTAAGCCAATTGTAAGTTGTGTACCTTTAAAACCCTAATTTTTAGATTGTCTTACTGGTTGACCTTTGTTCTGGTGTATCTCTGAAATTTCAGCCCTTATGAGTCTAAAATTTCTTCTTGTAGTACTCTGATATGTATTCTCTACAATGATAGAAGTATGACCAAAATTTGATGTGTGAAGTGAAATTTATGGTAACCTTCCTAAAATTTGTTGATTCTTATCCCTTTCCAAATAGTGAATCTGTGTGGAATGCCACGTGTCCAATATTTTAGATCTGATTATAAAATTTGTACCCAAAATGTTCTAGTATGTTTTATTATCAAAGAAACTGGTAGAACTCAATTTTTACTTATCAAGATTCATATATGTCACTTCTACTGATAACACATGTTTGAGACTAGTTTTAGGACTAGTCAAATAGCCCTAATTTCCACAGCTTATATCTTAGAAATTAAACCAAACGAAAAGCTGTGTTGTCCCTTGACTAAGTTTTGAGGATCCTTGGTCATGTTTGACCTACTTTTGGGGCTTCGATAGGCTGTCGAAGGCGGTGCACAAGTCAAAGCGAAGATCGTGGGATCTCGGCCCCTTTTTTGGGTTGTTTGGGTTTTGGGATTCTGTAACAAGTATTGGGATGTTGGCCCATGGGTTTACCCATGTTTAGGCATCTTTTGTAATGTATAAATAGAAATATAGGTGATGTAAGTAAGGGGGTGTATGTGATACCAAGTGATACTTGAAAGTGATAGTGTACATGCTTTGTGCATGATGTGTGAGACTTGCAAGGCTAAGTGCAAGTGACTGTAAGAGATTGAGTAGAAGCTTTGTGCTGTAACCTAGCTCGGGGAGGGAGGATCTGGTGAGGTGCGTGCAGATCTCTTGTCCTATGCGGAGTAGGATCTTGTGGCTTTGTGCATGTAGTTGATTGACCGAATATAATAAAAGAGAAGAAGAGTTGGTGGACGTAGCCCCAGTCTGGGGGTGAACCACGTATATCATGTTTTTCTATGCTTTGTGCGATGTATTGAAGTGTTTATGTGTTTACTTACTTAAGTTCTTTGATATAGATGAATGATAGATAGATCTGTTAATGATGTGTGCTTAACAATATCGATGAATGCTAGATCTAACCTATGTGAATGTGCTTAGTGCTTGAATATGCTATACCTGGGTGAAAACTGCGATGCTCTGTAATTAGGGTTTTATCTGCAAAGTAGATACTGGTTAAATACTGATGAACTGTAATTGCTAAGTTCTTTTTTAAGGTGATGTAATCACAGATCGATGTCCCAGCTAAGGTTGCAGACATGTGAGTCCTGCAACCACACCTGCCTTTACCTCGAGTGAGAATTCATCTGCTTCGCAGGTGTTGCCGAAAGGGCCAGTAGTTAGGGTTTTGTTGGTGCACACTTGAGTGTTGAACCTTGGGTATTCCCCTATGCCAACAAATGGTTCTGTTGTCGGGACCTGAAACTATGATTGTTGGGAACTGAAGAAAATAAAGCTATGTGCATAGATACGTTGCTTTAGTGTGCAATAGTCTACTTAACTTGTGAAGCTCTGTGCTAAGAAGAAAATTCAGATCTGAAGAAAAGTCATATCTAAAGAAAAGAAGTAAGATCTGAAGGCTTTGTGCTTTGTTTAAGGTAAGAACAGTGAAAAGTTTTGATTGAAAAAGGAAAGATAAGTGGAAATTTTTGTTTCAAAAGTATGGATCTAGGTATGTTTGATAAATTTTGTCCTAGCTTGAAAAGCAGGGCACAACTAGATGAAAGAAGGTTTGATATGAGTAGATCTGATAGAAATAATGAAAGATATGTTATTCCTATGCATAGAAAGAATGTTTGGACTAACAAATGGATGCAGGAATCTAGATAGAATTTTTTGCAGGTTAGCTTGTTAAGAACCAAATATCAATATAGCATAGAGAAACCTCAGAATAAGTACTCAACGCATTGAAAAAGAGAGAAATTCAGATAATAAGCCTCTTCGAGGGGGAAACCTCCTTATGCCCAGATAAATGTACAATTCCAAGATGATTCCAAATGAAAATGTCTCCTTGGTAGATATAGGAGACTAGGAGGTATAATTACAACTAATGGAATAAAGTCGACATAAATAAAATAACATTACTAATGCAATGTGGCCCAATTAAGGGGTAATGAGACACTATTTAGGGCTTAACATGCCCCTCCCCTTGAGACAAGTGTTTTCCGCAACGCTTGAGTAACTTTGGATGCTTCTGTATAAAAGACTCATCTTCAGAAGTGGAATCTTCAGTAGGTGGTTTCCTCCATTTAATGAGATACTCTGAAAAAGATTTGTTCCTTAGCTGGTGAATTCTTGTGTCAATGATGGCTTCCACCTCCAATATGATTTTTCCTTCCTCTTCAAGTTCTGGAAATATAGTTTGAACTGGTATCTTGTCACCTATAACCTTCTTTAAGCATGAAACATGGAAAACTAGGTGTACTCGTGAAGATGCAGGCAACTCCAATTTGTATGCCATAGTA
>JZKD02S0818823.1:643728-660296 GCA_000966675.3 Picea glauca | reverse complement strand
GGGACCACTTTGGAGTTCATCCATATTTACTTCTTATCAACAATGACAAAAAAATAATGAGTCATATTTACATCAAACAATATTGGGTCCATTACCCAAACCTTTGTGCTACAGGCCTTTCTTCAAGGGTTGACATCAATGACAACCAACCTTAATTAACAATCATCCACAAACAATTAAGAAAATAGAGAGATTCAACCAAGTGATTGAAGACATGTTAAGAATGTATGTGATCCATGATAAACCATTAAAGTGGAGAGATTACTTTCATTTAGTTGAATTTTCTTCCAACAATGGATATCAAACTTCATCAAAGTTGAAACTATTTGGAGCTTTATATGGTAGAAGATGTAACACTCAAGTTAGTTGGGACAATCCAATAGACAAATTAGTACTTGGGCTACAACTACTCAAGAAAATAGAAGAGTAAATGATCAAAATTAAGTAGAATTTGAAGTTAGCATATGATAGGAAGAAGAGTTATGTTGATAAAGGAAGGACACCCAGGAAATTTAAAATTGGGGAATATGTATTTTCGAAAGTGAAGCCAAAGAAGAGTTCTTTGAAGTTTTAAATGTTTGATAGAATATGATCAATTGCACAAATACTTTCATTGCCTCCTACCATAAATGTGCACAATGTGTTTCATGTGTCATTATTGAAAAATTATGTGCATGATTCTAACCATGTCATTGACTGAAATTTGATTAAAGTGGAACTAGAAGGAGACTTCTAGGTGCAACTAATGTGTTTACTAAACATTAAGGTCACAGTGCTCTAGAAAAACAATTTTATGTTCACATTGCAACAAATCATAGTTACCAAAAAGGAATTCCAAAAGATAAAAAAAAAAAATGAAATTTTTTCAATTAGAACAAATATGTTTCACAACCTCTTGTAATTCAGCTACATCCAAAAATTGTATGCTCTCACAATTCTATTATATCCCTATATGTACCACAATACTACATCTACCCCATTTAATTTCTAAAAAAGTCATGATGTTGTTGATACTGAGATGAGGTGAATCAGTATCAAGTACATTTTAAAAACTTTTTCAACTTATACTTAAACCATTCAATTATATCCAATGATAAATGAACAATAGTATAAGAGTTACACCAATACACCACAATACACCATGCACAATATATGAAAAATAATCAATAGTTATTGTTCAAGGGAGGTAATGACTTCCAAAGGTAGCTCCAGCTTCCAAATATAAAGGGAGGGATAAACCTCCAAAAGGAAGATACAATCCTCCAATATCAAGAGAAGGTTGACCTCTCCATCCTTTCCCCTTCCTTCCACTAGATAATATATGAGAGATAATAAAACTTTACATTAAATTACCACCATCAACCAACCATCACATAGAACCTGATAATGCTTACTAAGACTTCTTCAACTTCTGCAATTCTTGGAATACTCTAATCCTGTAGGTAATATTACTCAATGTATTCTCTGAAAATCCTCCAAGTTTCACTCCTTGAATCCTCCCCAAAAATAAGTTATAGAGAGAATGGTAGACCTTATTCAATTTTGGTTTATTCAGGAGAGCGAACTTGTACAGAATGCCCCGCGCTTAATATTTAACATCAAATTCTGAAATTTGCACACAAGAAACTACAACTCGTAATATTTCCAATTAAATTGGTCTAACTTGATTTGGATTCTCTATGAATAAGTTATGATTGTTTTACCTGGAACACATGTTTATGACTAGCTTCAGGACTAGTCAAAAACCTTATCTTCCACAAAGTGTATCTCCAAAATTATAGCTAATAAAGAGATGAAATTTTTACCACAGGTACCTAGACATGTCTTCTCAATACCATGCCAATTTAACCATCTAATTCATTCTATAAAAAAAAAATTATAGCGAAAATGGTAAGATGACATGTAAATAACATACCTTAGAACACATCACCAAAAGACTTCATCCTCCCTTGAAATCCATCCTTCTTTACTTCAGATTTCCTCTAAAATTCAACTTGTGTGTGTAAAATGAATGTATAATGATATGTATTTATACCCTTTATGTCACTTCCTTTTAACATTAGGGATGACCTGACACTTTCTTATTTTGTAATTCTTTTCTTTAATTATCTTCAGGGCCAACCTGTACATCCTTCTTCAATTCACTTTTTCATCTTCAAAAATTTATTTATTCTCAACCATGAGGATCCACATGATGTGACACATACCATCAGAAACAACATGATGTATACTATCCATCCATGGGTGTTGTGTATGCATGTGCATTGTCCTTCATGTCCAAATACCTTCATCAATCTTGCAGTCCAAAACCAATGACTATGGTTGACATCAATTACAACAACCAATATTCCAACAATCTCTCCCTTTGTCATTGATGACAACACTCATGCTCCCTATGTCATCATGATCCCAATTTATCTCCCCCTTTAACATCAATGGAAAAGGGTAGGGTTGCTCCCCCTGAGTTCAATGGCATAAGGTGACCTTCTTCTTTGGGGCTACTCCCCCTGAGCATGTGGCACTCAATAATACTTCATCCTTATTTTTGGTCTTTGAGACTTTTTCTTCCTTGGAATCCTTTTGTGTGGCTTTTGTCTTCTCTCTCTTATTCATGTCTAGGATGTATATGTTGTTCGGTCTTCTTGTTGTAGTTTCAATCAATCTTTCTAAGTTATTCTCTCTGATTTTACATTTTCGGAAGTCAAACGTAAGAGTATATCCTTGATCACACATTTTACTGACATTGAGTAGATTATGCTTCAAGTCTTCAACCAATAGGACATTCTTTGATATTACATTTTCACTTTCAAGCTCTACTACACCTTTTCCAATTATTTTGGCAGATGAGTCATCTCCAAATGCAACATTGCCACCCTTTCTCTTCAAGTTGATGAATTTGTCTTGATCCCCGATCATGTGTGAAGAACACCCACTGTCTATGTACCAGTCATATTCTTCTTTACATTCTTCAGCAGTCAATGTTATTCGACAATCTTCATTGTTTGAAATTGCTTTCCTTCTCCATATTGTGGTTGGCATAGGGATATCTTCATTCATATATCTTCAATCTTGTGCTTTGTGACCAAGATAATTACATTTGTAGTATATAATATTTTTGTCCATCAATGGGGAAAATGAATTATAACTTATGTTGAAAAATCCACGATTGTTTCTATATCTTCTATTTACACCATTCATGTTTCTTGCATAGTTGTTCCTTTCATTGATTCTTCAATTAATTTCCTTATGTCCAAAATTCTTGCAAGTATAACAATGACCAAGAAATAAATTTTGATACCTAGGAGTAAGTGACCTTCTTTGTGATGTAGTCCATTTGGATTCATGATCTACTCTTTTGTAGTTTCCTTCATACTGATTGAAGCTTCTTTGATTCTTGAAGGTAGGAGGTCTTCTTGGATATTCATCTCTTTTGTAATCATTCATTATTTCTAGTATCCTGGTCCACTTCTCATCAATTGTCTGTGTAACTCTTTCTTCAACCTTCTTATTGGTATTTGCATAATATTTGTATGAAGTTTCACCCATGCATCCAAGATTTGTTAAGTCTTTTGGAACTTGAGAGTTTCTTAAGCTCTTCCTCAATGAGACAACTTCTTGTTCAAGTTTCTCAGAATCTTCTTCTTTCTTCATCATTTGGACATTCCTTACTTCTCCTATTCTTCTTGCTTCTTCGAGTAGAGTTTTCAAGGACATGGTTTCTTATCTTAGTTTCTCAAAGTCTTCTAATTGTTTCTTAAAGCTTACAACTGTCTTTTCACAACTACCCAATTCACTTCTTAGTTTTCTATGCCTGTCTTTGAGCTTGCTATTTTCAATCTCAATGTGCTTCAATTTTTTAAGATTCTCATCTTCTTGTCATTTATGTTTCATGATTTTCTTCTTCTTCATTGAAATTTTCTTCTTCAATGTCATCTCTTTCAATCCTTGGATGAGGACTTTCAAATTCAACATGTCCTACTCATTCACAATTAAAGCAAAAGAACTGACCTCTATTTTCTTTTTTGAAATTTGAGATGTTGTAATTTGCTTCAACTTCTTCTTCTTCTTCTTCTTCTTCTTCTTCTTCTTCTTCCCTTGCATAAAGGTCTTGTATCTCATCCCAAAGCTATTTTTCTGATGCACATGATCCCACCTTGGATTTCACTGAATCTGTCAATCCATCCATAATGGTATCTATTTCCAATTTGTTGTTCCTTTTTGCTTCCTTCTGAGTTGCAGTATTTGGTTTCTTCAAAGCATCGTATCCTGAAGCAATTGAGAACCAAACATCTGCCCCAAGATCTTTCAAGTAAGTTTTAAATATGTTACTCCAGTATTCAAAATTGCTTTCATCAAATGGTGGAATCCCATTTGGAATGTTGTCTTCCATTTCTGCTTAGGATCTTCCTTCCAGTGGTTAAACTGTACCGAAGGTAACCCGTTTTGATACCAATTGTTGATACTGAGAGGGGGCTGAATCAGTATCAAGTACAATTTAAAAGAAAATTCAACTTATACTTAAACCATTCAATTATATCCAATGAACAATAGTATAAGAGTTACACCAATACACCATGCACAATATGTGAGAAATAATCAATAGTTATTGTTCAAGGGAAGTAATAACTTCCAAAGTTAGCTCAAACTTCAAAATATAAAGGGAGGGATAAACCTCCAAAAGTAAGATACAATCCTCCAATATCAAGAGAGGGTTGACCTCTCCATCCTTGCCCCTTCCTTCCACCCAAGAATATATGAGAGATAATAAAAATTTACATTAAATCATCACCATCAACCAACCATCACATAAAACTTGATAATGCTTCCTGAGACTTCTTCAACTTCTGTAATGTATTCTCTAAAATGCCTCCAAGTTTCATTCCTTGAATCCTCCCCAAAAAGAATTTATAGAGAGAATGGTAGACCTTATTCAATTCTGGTTTATTTAGGAGAACGAACTTGTACAGAATGCCCCACGCTCAATATTTAACATCAGATTCTGAAATTCACACACAAGAAACTACAGTCCGTATTCTTTCCAATGAAATTAGTCTCACTTCACTTGGATTCTCTATGAATAATTTATGATTGTTTTACCTAGAACACATGTTTATGACTAACTTCAAGACTAGTCAAAAACCCTATCTTCCACAGAGTGTATCTCCAAAATTATAGCGAATAAAGAGATGAAATTTTTACCACAAGTACCTAGAAATGTCTTCTCAATACCATGCCAATTTCACCATCTGAATCGTTATATAAATTTTTTTATAGAGAAAATGGTAAGATAACTTGTAAATAACATACCTTAGAACACATCACCCAAAGACTTCATCCTCCATTGAAATACGGTCCTCTTTACATTAGATTTCCTCTTAAATTCGATTTGTGTGTGTAAAATGAATGTATAATGATATGTATTTATACCCTTTGTGTCACTTCCTTTTAATATTAGGGCCGACCTGACACTTTCTTATTTTGTAATTTTTTTCTTTAATTATCTTCAGAGTCGACCTGTACTTCCTTCTTCAATTCACTTTGTCATCTTCAAAAATTCATTTCTCCTCAACCAGGAGGATCTATGTGATGTGTCACATACCACCGAAAACAACATGATGTATACTATCCATCCATGGGTGTTGTGTCTGCATGTGAATTGTCCGTCATGTCCAAATACTTTCATCAATCTTGCGGTCCAAAACCAATGACTAGGGTTAACATCAATGACAACAACCAATCTTCCAACAGATGTCCCTAGATTGATTGAATCACACTATGTCCCATTGGTAATCAAGATAAAAAGGGATAAGTTTGTATTTGCAACCCCCAAACAATAGGTTCGCTAAAAGCTGGGGAATTTGTACCTAGCAAAATAATTGAAGGAAATTTGTTATATGTAATTGATTAAATAACTTTGTTGCATCTTACAAATTACAATTGAAGGAAATTTGGTATATGTAAGCCATTAAATCAAATTTTTCATCTTTGTGTCTGGTAGGAAAAAATAAAAATTAAATGAAATAGAAAATAAATAAATAAAAGGAATGTTGATGCAATTGTCTTTATTTATTTTTTTGTTAATCACTAATAGGTTATTCTGGGTAGCTTGGTTTTTTTAATAACAGTAATGAGTAAACCTATGAATTTCCCACTGTTGATTGACATACTGAATTATGATAGGTTTTGGTTGATATACTGAATTATGATAGGTTTTCCCATTGTGATAAAAATTGTGCTTACACTTTCAATATAGTGTTCTGTTTTTTCATACTTCACAGATACTTTATACTCGTTGTTGTTATGGTGACAATGTATAACAGATACTTCATACTCGTTGTTGTTATGGTGACAATGTATAACAGTTTATCCAAATGATCTTACTGTGTATATGCCATATGATTCCAATAATGCAACTTCAAACCAATTGTATAATTTTATTAACTATTTTTTATTCTATAAATTCAACCATTTGCATCTCCTCTTTCAAAAATATTTCCATTGATGGAGAAGTGTCGGATTACTGAGAGGGGGGGTGAATCAGTAGTAGAGCAATTTAATCATTTTTCAACATAAAATACAAGTGTTATATCAATGTAGCATTATCATCTAATAGTTTCAGAGTAAATAAGCAATGAACAAATGAGCAATCACACGCATACACAATACACCATTATTTTACGTGGAAACCCAAAGTGGGAGAAAACCACAGAACACTTTTTCTTATGTCTTTAAGAATTACATTCATTAGAAGCACCAACTTCCTTTGTTTTTCAGTTCCAATTGGAAGGAGGCTCCAACCCCCTAGTTTCTTAGGCTACAACCTGAGGGAAGCTCCAAATCCTCAATTATCTCGCTACAACCAGAAGAAGGATACAACCCCCTATGTTCTTCAACTACAACCGGAAGGTGGATACAACCACTTGTCCCTGCCTCGTCCAACCACCCTGACGTATAAGTAGAATTATGAAACCATTGTCACACTATCACTGTGAGATATATTGTTGTAAACCTTTACCAATCAACCTCCACAAACAACCTGTACCAATAACCTGAACCATGCATCAACTTGTACCTCAACATGTAATCAACCTTTACCATAAAAATGTGCATCAACCATGCACCAACCTGTACCAAACAACCTGTAATCAACCTGTACCATAAATAAGTGCATAAACCATGCACCAACCTATACCTCAACATGTACCATCAATGAGTGCATCAACCATGCACCAAACCTGTACGAATAACCTGTCACAAAAACTTGTCCAGACAACCTATCACAACAACCCGTCTCATCAATCTTATCAACCAAATCAAATCTACTCATCAAGATCAATCACCAAGACAAATCTCAAATATGTGCATCAACCAAGCATAACACAACAACTCATAATCATCACCAAGATTGATATGAGCTTCTAATAATATACCAATACAAGTATGCTACATCATCCATAAACCATGTTTCAACAATACTACTAACAAGTGTCTCCAACCATGTACCAAGTATGTACCAATCATGTATCAACTACTCATCAACTATGACTCATCAATATGTACCAACATCATCAACTATACACCTCATGTATGTGCCAACTCATCAACTACTTCTCTCAACCATGTACCCAACATGTACCTCAACCAAAGGCCCTCATCAATTTCATCATTCAAATATGATTTGTAACTCTGTAATAGACCTGGTGTATATGATCACATACCTACAAACCTTCCTTAACTTTAACAACAAGAGACTAGCATTTTCATCAAATTACTTTAGTCTCACATGACTAGTTTTGAATTAGTCAACAACCCTAACTTGAAATAATCATAACTATGTACCTATAATGAACAAAGCTATGAAAATAGTACACAATGTTTTTCATTGTTTTTTTTACAATTCCTCCAGGTTTCACTAATTGGAACCTCTCAGAAAATGAGTTATAGAAAAAATGACATACCTTGTTGAATTCTGGCTTATTCTAGAGAGTGAACTTGTAGAGCGTGCCCCGCACAAAATATTTGTTGTATTGGTCTGAAAATTTTAAACATAATACTAAAGAATTTTCTCTAACCAAAACATTTGGTCTCACCAAATTTGGATATTTTATGAATAAGTTATGACGTTTTTACCAGAAACATTTGTTTTAGACTAGTTTCAGGACTAGCCACAAACCCTATTTTCCATGCAATGTAACTCCAAAAATACAACGACCCAGAAGATGAAATTTGTACCACATCTACTTGGATATGTTTCTTCAACAACCTCCCAATTTCACAGTTTGAATCATTCTATAAAAAAAATTATTGCGAAAATGGTGAGATGACCTATAAATAACATACCTTAGAAAACATCATCAAAAGAATTTATCCTCCCTTGAATTTCGGCCTTCTTTACTTCACCTTCCCTCTGAAATCTGGCTTAGATATCCTTTGGTTACCTCAGTCACTTTTATATATTCAATATTCTCAAGTGTGATTAAAATGAGAGAGTCTTTCCTCTTATTTATAATTTCATGTAGCTTCCTCAAGGGGTTACCTTTTAACCATCTTAACCCACTTTCCTTATTTTAGGGTTAACCCACTTCTAACCACTTTTCCACTTAGTAATTTCTCCATTAACTTTATTATTTAAATAATTTATTTTGTATCCACTTTGATTTATAGTACACTCATCACTTCACTTTATTATTTAAATAATTTATTCTTTGCAAACACTTTGGCTTTTTTAGGCTTCTAGATGACTCATGAGGGTTCTCCAACTTCACATGGCCATAAATCTCTAACCATGAGGAGTTATGCGACATTACACATAACAATGGAAATGGCATGACATGTACTATCCATCTAGAATAGTCTTTCCTACAAATATATCAAAACCCGTACCATTATCCATTAAACAAACTTGGGTCCATTACCCAAACTTGGGTTCTCCAACTTCACATGGCCATAACTCTCTAACCGTGAGGAGTTATGTGACGTTGCACATACCACCGAAAATGGCATCACATTTACTAACCATATAGAATAGTCTTACCTTCAAATATATTAAAATTTATACAATTATACATCAAACAAACTTGGGTCCATTACCCAAACCTTTGTGCTACCAGAATTCGCTCCCAGACTTTCTCCAAGGGTTGACATCAATCACTAAGGGTTGAAATCAATATACAATATCACTTTCCAATGGTTGGCATCAATGAAAACCAACAATCCATACCAACTATCCATCAACCTAATCCAACTTTCTGACAATATCCTCCTTTGTCATTGACTTAGTCATGATAACATTCATGCTTATACTCCTCATCAATGTTTCTATCTCTCCCCCTTTGACATCAATGGGAAAGGGTATCTCCCTTTGGGGCTGCTCCACCTGATTGAACTCTCCTTAGGGTTTCTCCCCCTATCTACATGCCTCTATGATCTCTCTCTAAGAATTTCTATCCTGCGTCTGATAAATCTCTCCTTGACTGAACTCTTCCTGAAACTAATCTCCCAACCTGAATTGTCCTCGTTATTTTACTTCCTCATGTAAATCTAAGACATATAACATAAACATTCGCAAGAATTCATTTTGGAGTAGAAATTACTCCAAGTCTTTGGCGAAGATACTCAAAGGCTTCCTGTGGAAGCAGTTTTGTAAAGATGTCTGCCACTTGTTCTTTTGTGCCCACAAATTCAACTCTGGTGTTCTTCTCTGCAACTTGTTCTCGTACAAAGTGATACTTTATTGGAATGTGCTTCATTTTGGAGTGCATCACCGGGTTCTTTGAGATATAGATGGCACTTGTATTATCAAAATAGATTGAAATGGGATCATCATACTCAACCTGTTTATCTGTCAGAGTTTTTTTCATCCATAGAACCTATGTACAACATGATGTTACTGCAATATACTCTTCCTCGACTATAGATAAGGATATTGATGATTGTTTCTTGCTTAACCATGATACTAAACACTTACCCAAATAGAATGTTCCTCCACTGGTGCTTCGTCGGTCATCAATGCAACCTTCCTAATCTGCATCTGTGTAGGCAATAAGTGATTGATCCTTTCCTTTTGGATACCATAATCCAAACACCTATGTCCCTTTGAGATATCTCAAAATCCTCTTTATTGCTAATACATGTGATTCCTTTGGCGCTGCTTGAAATCGTGCCACCTGTCCAACTTCCTCCATTACTTCTGGTCTGGATGTTGTCACATATAGTAAGCTATCAATCATTGACCTATATTGCCTCTGGTCTATAGACTTTGAATCATCATATTTTCTCAACTTGCAACCGGTTTGCATAGGAGTGGTAACTAGTTTGAAATCTTCCATTCCGAACCTCTTTAGCATTTCTCTAATATACATAGTTTGAGAAATAAAAATTCCTTGGTTGCTTTGACATATCTAAAGACCCAGAAAGAAGGATAGTTCTGGATAGTTCTCCAAGTAATAACATTTCAAATTCATTATGTATATTCTTTGAAAATTTATGGCTTAACCTGTCATTAGTACTTCCAAAAACAATACCATCAACATAAATTTCAATTAATAAAATACTACCTTGAGTTACCTTGATGTAGAGGTTGTTGTATGTGCTTCATTTCCATAGTTCGGAGGGAGTTTTGTCATTGTTGTTTCTAAGCATTACTCTATTTTGAATGTGAATTGTTGTATGCACTGCACCTGTCCAAAAAATATCTGTCAATTTGGAATCCATTGGCATTGTTCGAACCATTTCCTGTGTAATTATCATCCATTATGATAATGTTCCTTTGTCTCTGAACCACTCTTTAAACCAATATATGATTCCATTCTCTCGTCCATACTATATAAGACTCTACTTGCGCAATTGTCCATAATACTGAGCCATTTATCACTATACTATCATGAAGTCTTGATTAATCCATCAAATTGTACTTTTTCTAACTGATTTATCTGGATTTGTCTTCTAAAACTCTGCAAGTTTCTCGAAGTATGGTTCTTTGGTTTGTCACAACTATCGCATAGACTCCCCCTGTCTAATATTCATATTACCTGGGAGTCTCTAAAACGGATGGCTTAGAACAATTCATGCTCTGATGTGTATTCATCATTATCTTCATTGGTAGATTCGTCATCATCTTCATTGGTAGATTCATCATCTCTCTGATCTCTGACTTCTTTCTTTCTATTTGTGGATTCATCTTTCACTACAATGCCTGAAAGTACAATCTCTTGAACATGTTCCTTATTTACCCATCCTTCTTTTCTTTCATTTATTTTCCAAACCTTTCTGTATCTAACATCTTTCTTTTTCTCTATAGATTTTTCTTCATCTCGTTTTATTGTCAATCTTGTGATCTTTGGGACCTGGTCTTTGTTCACATGTTCCTCGTGTTTTCCTATCCATACTTTTTTATATATGATATCAGTGTTGTCTTTCATGGAAGTATCGATCATGCTTCTACAATCACTAGTTGTGTGTCCATAGTTACGACATTTGTAACATTCAATGTTACGTGGGTACACATATGCACTTCTTGCTTGAACATTTCTTTTATATTCCCTGCAGTCTGCAACCTTATGTCCAAAATTAGTACAATAAAAACAATGACCATAAGATAAATTTGCATACCTGGGAGTGAATTATCTTCTTTGTGGTGTAGTCCTTTTGAATTTCTGCCTTGACTGATAATGATCATGATTGAAGCTTCTTTGAGGCTTGAACATGGATGGTCTTCTTGAATATGTATCTTCAATAGTTTTCTTAGATTCTGGTTGACCATGATTCCTTCCTTTGAGTACTTCTACATAACTCTTTCTATTTTGTTTATTCTTCTTTTCTAGCAAACTAGAGTGCTTCTCTTCATTCTCTATAACCGATGTGGATGTTTTTGTCTCTTCAACGTTCTTGTTGAGCTTGATGATTTTACTTCTCAATGTGACAACTTCTTATTCAATCTTCTCAACCTCTTCTTCTTTCTTCATTATCTGAGACTTCATGACTTCTTTTGTTATTTTCGCTTCTTCAAGATGAATTTTTAATGTGATTATTTCTTCTTCAAGTCCTTTCTCTTCTTGACCAAACTCTGCCTCAAGTTGTTTTAGATCATTAGTTTTTTCCTTAATATGATATGTCAATATTTTCTCTCTCATTTCTGCGTTTTCCTTCTGTGCTTCTATGTTGGCTTCCAAATACTGCTTTTGATATTCAAGATTTTCTTCGATCTTTATGGCTTCTTCTAGCTAAGTTCTTAAGTTCTCGATGACCTGTTGGGATTCTTCAAAAATGTGAACACTTTCCTTTTGTTTCATCAATTATTTCTTGAGTGACTTGCTTTCTTCTCTTAGTTCATCTAAAGCACTAATCAATTATGCTTCATAATTGTCTTCCTTTTCAATTAGTTTTTCTATCTCATTTCCTTCATGGCATTCTATTTCAAGATGTCCACATTTTTCACAATTAAAGAAAAACAAAATATCTATGGTGATTATGTACTCTTCATCTTCCGAATCTGTTTGACATGGTGAACATAATTCTTTTTTATCTGTATCTGCATCTTCTTTGGAATTTTATGAATCTACGATCGGTGAAGAATATATGTCATGTAACTTATCCCAAAGTTCTTTGGTTGATGAAAATTTACCAACCTTTTCTCTTACCAGATTAGGTAATTCTTCCCAGATGAAATCCATTGCTATTTTGTTATTCTTCTTCAATTCCTTCTTGGATGCAATGTTTTCCCTTTTTGAACTATCATATCATGTAACAACTTATAGAAAAATATAATGTCCATGTGTCTGTAAAAATACTTTCGTCCTTCTGCTCCACATCTCATACTTAAAACCATTATGACCATTAAACATTCATACGCCATTCTAAGAATAATCCATGATCTCATTCCAGTGGTTAAACTATTTCTTGAAGGAACCGACTCTGATACCAATTGTTGGATTACTGAGAGGGGGGTGAATAAGTAATAGAGAAATTTAATTATTTTTCACCATAAAATGCAAGTGTTATATCAATGTAACATTATCATCTAATAGTTGCAGAGTAAATAAACAATGAACAAATGAGAAATCACACACATACACAGTACATCAGTGTTTTACGTGGACACCCAAAGTGGGAGAAAACCACGAAATGATTTTTCTTATATGTCTTTAAGAATTACATTCATTAGAAGCACCAGCTTCCTTTTTTTTTCCAGCTGTAACTGGAAGGAGGCTCCAACCCCCTAGTTTCTCAGGCTACAACCTGAAGGAAGCTCCAACTCCCCAATTCTCTGGCTACAACCAGAAGGAGTCTACAACCCCCTATGTTCCCTGACTACAACCAACTGTCCTTTCCCTGTCCAATCACCCTAACATATAAGTAGAATTATGGAACCACTGTCACACTATCACTGTGAGATATACTATTGTAAACCTTTACCAATCAACCTCCACCAAACAACATGTACCAATAACCTGAACCATGCATCAACCTGTACCTCAACCTGTAATCAACCTGTACCTTAAGCAAGTGCATCAACCATGCACCAACCTGTACCAAACAACCTGTAATCAACATGTACCATAAACAAGTGCATCAACCATGCACCAACATGTACCTCAACCTATACCATCAATGAATGCATCAACCATGCACCAAACCTGTACGAATAACCTGTCAAAACAAATTGTCCAAACAACCTATCACAACAACCCATCTCATAAATATTATCAACCAAATCAGATCTACTCATCAAGATCAATCACCAAGAAAACTCTCAAAGATGTGCATCAACAAAGCTTAACACAACAACTCATAATCATCACCAAGATCAATATGTGCTTTTAATAATATACCAATACAAGTATGTTGCATCATCCATAAACCATGTGTCAACAATACTACTAACAAGTGCCTCCAACCATGTAACAAGTATGTACCAATCATCTATCAACTACTCATCAACTATGACTCATCAAGATGTACCAACATCATCAACTATACACCTCATGTATGTGACAACTCATCAACTACTTGTCTCAACCATGTACCCAACATGTACCTCAACCAAAATCCCTCATAAATTTGTTCATGCAAATCTGATTTTTAACTCTGTAATAGACCTGGTGTATATGATCACATACATGCAAACCTTCCTTAATTTTAACAAAAAGAGACTAACATTTTTATCAAACTTACTTTAGTCTCACATGACTAGTTTTGGATTAGTCAACAACCCTAACTTGAAATAATCATAGCTATGTACCTGTAATGAATAAATATCTGAGAATAGTAAACAATGTTCTTCAGTGTGTATATGCAATTCCTCTAGGTGTCACTATTTGGAACCTCTCAGAAAAGGAGTTATAGCAAAAATGGCATACCTTGTTGAAGTCTGGCTTATTCTAGAGAGCGAACTTGTAGAGCGTGCCCCGCATGGAATATTTTTTGTATGGATCTGAAAATTGTACACAAAATACTATAGACTATACTCTAAACAACACACTTTGTCTTACTGAATTTGGATCTGTTATGAAGAAGTTATGACATTTTTACCCGAAACACCTGTTTTAGACTAGTTTCGGGACTAGCCACAAACCTTATTTTCCACGGAGTGTAACTCCAAAATTACAATGAACCACAAGCTCAAATTTATACCACAACTACTTGGATATGTTTCCTCAACGGCCTCACAATTTCATCATCTGAATCATTCTATAAAAAAAATTTATTGCGAAAATGGTGAGATGACCTGTAAATAACATACCATAGAAAGAATCATCAAAAGAATTTATCCTCCCTTGAATTTCGAACTTCTTTACTTGACCTTTCCTCTGAAATTTGGCTTAGATATACTTTGGTTAATGTTGGTCCTAAGATTAAACTTAAGTCTCAAAGATTAATGTCAAGCATCATTAAAGTTTGAAGGGAATGTTTTTAAAGATTGGTTTTTCTACCTTTAGTTATAAGAGAAAAGATCCTTAAATGTAATTAACAATATGGCAGCACAGAGACCGTATTTCGTGTCTGAGTCACAATTTTAATATCGAATGGTAGGGGGGAATTCACAAAACTATTAAACAAAGTAAGGCATCAATTTTTGAAGAGTCTCACCTCGTTGCAGTGGAAGAGAATAGATAATGTACCCTTGAACAAATCATAAAGTACAGTAATTCATGTAGCTTGCAGGTCTTGATTTACTCACAGTAAATACAAAGGAAAAATTGTTCACTTAACAAATCACTGATATAATACGAGTACAATAGTTTTGATACTAAATTTCAATCAAACATCTATCAAGGAATCACATAAAGAAATGTTGAAATATGGAAATACAGGAGAAACACATAACCCAAACTGAACAAAATTTGGAATCTCTGTCTGCACTTGTATTAATACTCAAAAGGAGAGTTTTCTCTCTTACATCCAGTAAGAAGTAGCCATTAATGGATCTTATATCTATGTATTTATACAAAATTGTCACAACTCAAAACAATTGGACTTCTTATTATAAAAATAGAAAATATTTGAAATAATACAACAGTGCATAGAAAATGATGAGCTTTGTTGGCATTCTCTTTTATCTCTTCGTCTGCTGGTAGAAACGCTTATTTTCCTCATTCCTTTAGGCCGAACACCTTTGTTGTCTGGTCTTCTTAATAATTTGGCATAATGTCTTAGTCATTGTAGTCATGTTTCCATCTGTCCCTCCATCCCTGTTTAGTAAAGAAAAGACATTTTCTTACCTGCTCACAATTGTGCTCGCTTTTCCCTTCTCAATGCATTGGTTACATCTATCTAAAAATTCCACCACCAACTTTGATGGATCCATTGTTTCATTCAGCTCGAAAATTCAGACTTCGGGAACTTTAGGATACGATGAGGGATAAATATCCAAACTCCGAAGTGTGAATGTTAAGAACCAAATATCAATATAGCATAGAAAAACCTCAGAAAAAGTACTCAACACCTTGAAAAAGAGATAATTTCAGATAATAAACCTCTTTGAGGGGGAAACCTCCTTTTACCCCACTTAAATGTTCAAGTAAAAGATGATTCCAAATGAAAATGTCTCCTTGGTATATATAGGAGACTAGAAGGTATAATTACAACTAATGGAATAAAGCCAACATAAATAAAATAACATTACTATTGTAATATGCCCCAATTAAGGGGTAATGAGCCAATATTAGGGCTTAACATGCCCCTCCCCTTGAGACAAGTGTTGTCTGCAACACTTGAGTAACTCTGGATGCTTCTGTATAAAAGACTCATCTTCCCAAGTGGAATCTCCAGCCGGTATTTTCCTCCATTTAATGAGATACTCTGAAATGGATATATTCCTTAGCTGGCAAATTCTTGTGTCAGTGATGGCTTCAGGTTCCAATATGATTTTTCCTTCCTCGTCAAGTTCTGAAAATATAGTTTGAATTGGGATCTTGTCGCCTATAACCTTATTTAAGCATGAAACATGGAAAATTGGGTGTACTCGTGAAAATGCAAGCAACTCCAATTTGTATGCCATAGTACCAATCTTTTGCAACACCTTATAAGGGCCATAGTACTTTGGTGATAATTTATTATCCTTCTTGGCT
>JZKD02S0818823.1:613271-639950 GCA_000966675.3 Picea glauca | reverse complement strand
AGTCAATAGGACTAGTCAGATACCCTATCTTACACAGGGTGTATCTACAAATTTAAGATGACCCAGAAGCTGAAATTTTTACCACAGATACCTTACTAATTTTTTTGAATATCCTCTCGAGTTCAAATTCTGAAAAGTTACAGAATTTTTTTATAGCGAAAATTATGCAATGACTCATTTCGGGATGATTCTAGAACCCTATATTGTACAGGTTGTATCTCCGAAACTATAAGGCCTCAGGATCTGATATTTTAACCCAACGTACCTTGATCCGTCTGATAAATATCCTCCAAGCTGCTCCTTCTGAAATGTTGTAAAAAAAAAGTTATAGCGAAAATGCTAAGGTGTCTCAGATGTAGCAGCGAAACCCCAAGACCTTGAGCTCTGATACCATATGTTAAGAACCAAATATCAATTTAGCATAGAAAAAAATTAGAAAAAGTACTCAATGCCTTGAAAAAGGGATAATTTCAGATAATAAGCCTCTTCGAGGGGGCAACTTCCTTTTACCCCACTTAAATGTTCAAGTACAAGATGATTCCAAATGAAATGTCTCCTTGGTATATATAGGAGACTAGGAGGTATAATTACAACTAATGGAATAAAGCTGACATAAATAAAATAACATTACTATTGTAATATGCCCCAATTAAGGGGTAATGAGCCAATATTAGGGCTTAATAGTGAAATCATTAATTATCTCTTGACCATGATCAACTTAATTAATTAAAGTTTAATATTTTGGAAAATTGGTGTTTCAGTGATTTGTAAATTAGTTCTTTTATATATTTTTGAAGGTTCATCTCTTGTAGTGATGTGTCATAGATGACGTATCAATAAAAGGGAGGTGCCACGTGTTACTAGAATCGAATGAATCTTCAAACGAGAATGTCAGAAATGGGCGCCACGTGTCAACTTGGGGAAGACTCAAAAGATACGTGTACCACAACTCGTGTCCTTCAAAGGTTTAGGAAAAGTGATGAACAGACACTTTCAGGTTTCGGGACTTTAATCGTTAAGACTTATCGAAATATCTGAAGCATGAAGCTCCAGAGCGACCTTTAGTGATTCACGTTATTAACCATCAGGCGGCTCCAAAACTCCGGAGAAATTAGGATCGTTCGATCAAATAGAAAAAAATCATCAACGAGAAATATCATGCGCGCTTTATTACTGATTAACCAGAACTGAATTCGAAAGTTCTTCTCTAAGTTACTGTTTTGGGAAAGATCATAATTTCATGAGGTGGAGGATGTAAAGCTCAAAAGTTCAGGATTATATGTGTTTCGACATAGGCTCCATCTGGGGATCGCATCTACCTATGAGACATGGAAGAATAGTAGATCGAGTGCCTTTATTGGGTAAATAGAGTTATCATGCATTTCCGGGAAACAGTTTTTGGGAATTAATCATATAGAGAAAATTGAACTTCAACCAAATCTCAGAAAACCTTCAAAACACATCTAATTGTTGATCTCAAGTTAGGATATTAATAATTTCCCTTTCCTAAAACTGAGTTTGGATTTTCTTAAGATAATCAAAACAACCTTAATTGAAATATCAAACTTTGGTCGATTTCGTTCGTATCAAGGTTAAGTAGATTTATCAATTTATTTAGGGAATCCCTTGTTGGTTTAGGATGTAAACGTTACCGGAAAAATAACTAGTAGGGATGATTTTAAGGATGGAATTTTATTTTAAAATGTAGAAACCTTGGCGAATCTTACTAATTCTTCATATGCCAACTATAAATGTTTGGCGATATTTTTGTAAAAATATTCAAATTTCTAAATATTTTATATAGTTTTTATAAAATTTTGGCGATTTTTAAGGTAAAATAATTGTCCTATAGAATTTGGGCGAATCATTTTTAAAATAGCAAATCTCGGTTTTGGAAAAACCTTGGAAAATTAGCCCATGAACGAAATTTAGCCCCTAAAATCATCCATGATATTATTAACTAGGTACCATAGTATGTTATATATGAGTATGACAACCTTACAAACATCATAGATATTGATTCACTGCCAACGAGCCTGTTCAGTACTCCGGTGAAGTTATCTAAATTTCCCATTAAATTTATTTTCACCACTTCAATTCGCATTTTGCTGAGATGAGGGAGATCATTACATGAATTTCCTTTCATCATCTCTCTTTGGAAAAAATGGGGGCAATCGAATTACGAATTTCCTTTCACCATTTGTCTTGGACTAGATGGAGGAAATCAGCTTATGAATTTCCTTTCACAATTTGTCTTATATTTTAATATTTTTTAAGTGGGGGCAATCAGTTTGTATGTATCATACAAGGGATGATATCTGCTTAAAGTTTAACAACGAATATCTGTCAACGATTTTTTTATTGTACTCTGGGCTAATTCTCTCCTGATTTTCAATACACCTTCACCTATAGGGAGGATTTTATGGGAATTTTCTTTTTCGGGGATTGACCTTGAGCGAATTAATCAATTTAAAATCTAATAGAGGAGCTAAAGTTATCAGGATTATCCTAGACATACTTTATTTCAGTTAAAATCACAGGAATCATAAAGATTTTTTCCTAATCTTGCTTTGAAGGTATGTTTTTAAATTTTCAAAGTCAAGGTGAAACCCTTTCTTTCTATGAAGACTAAGGAAAGGATAGTGGAAATCAGAGGTGAATAGAAGCTCAGAGATAGACAGAGTATAATGGAACAAAGACTTAAAGAGTTTGTTGCAAAAGGGTCTCATTCCCACACAAGTTTGTTTACTGACTCTCGAACTTCACTTCGAGCCCTTTTTTATTCTTATTTTCTTTTATTTTTATTTCATTTAGAGAAGGCTTCATAATTAAGCTATGATTTTATATTTCTCTAATCTTTGATCAGGTGACAATATCTATATGAGTGAAAACCTCTTTGCATTCAATAAGATTTCTTTGAAATTTCAGCTTGGACTAGTGGTGTAGGAGTTCATACCTCATATTTCCTTCATATTTTCAATCAAGTAAATCATTAGTTTATCACCTGTTTGGGGAGAAAGAAAATGTTTTGAAAACTAAGTGTCGGATTCTGATACCTTCTCACCTCTCATATGACAGTAAATATTTTGCACGGGAACAAATGAGCAATGTCAAAAAATCCTGCAGAATAGAAATGATATGTAGTACATATATTTTATATTTTGCTTTTATGATATCAAATAAGACTTGGTTTATTTACAACGAAAAGTAAAATTTGGATAATCTACAAAGAAAATAAAATTGCAAATCAAAATAGGAAACCAAACCGGTATATACAATGGGAATGTGAAATATGATTATTGCATAAAATATTTTAGGTAATGCCCGTTGATAGGGGCATCAAGAGTTTTTCCGTCGAGATTTTCCAGTAAGAAGGAATATTTTCTCTCAATGGCTGCAATCTTGAATGGTCCAAACCAGAGATAGTTGAACTTGACATGTTTTCTTGCATCTTATTTTCTAGCATCCCACTTTAAAACAAGATCTCCACGAAGAAACTTCTTGTCTTTAGCCTTTTTATCGAAAAGGGTCTTCATATTATCTTGGTACTTCTGAAGTCTGTCAGCTACTTCGGACCTATTTTGTTGGACTTCGATTATTTGATTTATCCTTCTTATAACGTCATTCGACTCTTCATTTGTGTCTTTCCACAGCTTCATCACAGGAAGCGTGAGGTTGATAGGAAGGACGATGCCAATAAGATAAACCATTTTAAAAGGGGACATACCTATTGATTTCTTGGTGCCGATTCAATTTTCCCATAAAACGTATTTCAAGTGAACGTCCAGAGCCTTTTTATCTTCTGTCAACACCTTTTTTATTATAATCATCAGGCTCTTGTTGGATGATTCAACTAACCCATTCCCTTGAGGATAGTAGGTTGTAGAATGTCCTAACACGATGTTGTATTTTTGGCAGAAATTGACCATCACCATAGATTTGAAAGCTTGGGCATTGTCAGTGACTATTTTCCGAGGGAAACCAAATCTCGATAGGATGTTCTCTTCCAAGAAGTTTATTACCACTGAATCTGTAGCGTTCCAAGTAGGAATGGCTTCGACCCACTTCGTGAAGTAATCAATAGTGGTTAAAATCCATTTATGTTGGGTGCTCGATTGTGGATGGATTTCTCCAATGAAATATAGACCCCATTATTGAAAGGGGGATTTTGTTTTGACCGGGACTAAAGGTAGTGCAGGGAGCTTCTTCTTACCAGAGAATAGTTGACAAGAGTTGTAGGCTCTGACCTTGGAATTCACATTAGTAAATAATTTTGGCCAATAATACCCAGCTCTTAAAATCTTGTAGGTCGTTGCCGTCAAGGTGTGGTGTCCTCCACACACTCCTTCATGAAATTCATTTTTTACGTCTTATGTTTCAGATTATATTAAGCAACTTAACAAGAAACCTATAGGATCCTTCCAGTACAATTGGCCATCAATAATACAACATTTAATCACGTGTAGTTTCAAATTTCTCGCCTTGGATGGAGTCATGTCATCTGGGCACTAAAAGGTAAGGAGATATGAAACAATATCGCGATACCAAACATAGAAAGAAAACTTGTCTTCAATCTGAAATGTAGGTGTTATGTTGTCAAGTTCCTCTATATATGGCATATATATGTGTGATTCTAGGTGGTTTATCTTGAGCGCCCTGAAATTTGATTATGCTAACAATTCCACCAGGCCCTAACCTTTGACTAGCTTGGTTGGTTTTACTTCTAGATCAAACTCTTGAATTTTAGCCAACCACCGACCTCTTTTTCCGTCACTGTCTAGTTGGACCAAGATGTCTTTGAAAACACTTGTTGGCACGTAAGAAATTATTTTTGAGTGCAACACATATGTTCTAAAATCTTTGAGAGCTTTCACCATTGCATAAGCTTGTTTTTCAAGTATATCATATTTAATTCTCTATCCCTGAGACTTTTGTTGAAAAAGGCTATCGATTACTCAAAACCTTCTTCATTCTTTTGCAGGAGAACCACTGCGATAGTATGTTCAGAAGCGAAAGAGAAGATCAAGAATTCCTTGGTATAGTTTGGACTGGCTAACACTTATGCTTTAGCTTCGACGGTCCATTTCACTTTGTTGTCTTTATTCAACATATTTGTAATCAATTTAATTATTTCAACAAAATTGGGAATGAATCTTCTCAAAAAGTTGATCTTTCCTAAAAAAGATTGAATTTCTTTTCCGTTCCTAGGAATATTAATTGTGTCTATAGCTTCAACTTGCTTAGGATCAACCTTGATTCCTTCTTTTGACACTATATGACCCAAGAGATTACCTTCTTGCATAGCAAAGTGTGATTTCTTAGGATTAAGAGACAAACTGAATTTTCTGCATTTCTCAAAAGTTTGTTTGAGGTGTACCAAATATTCTGCATCAGAGTTAGAAAAAACTGTCAAATCATCGAGATAAATAACAACAAATTTGTCTCTTTCACCGATGAAAGCTATATCCATCGATCTTTGGAAAGTATCCCCTGCGTTCATCCAACCAAACGACATTTTATCATACATGAAAGTTCCCCACAGAGTTGTAAACACAGTTTTTTCTTTGTCGTTTTCATGGACAACAATTTGATTGTATCCTAAAAAACCATCAATCATGGAAATTATGTTAGCTCCAACTACTTTTTCTAGGACATGATCCATTTTTGGTAGTGGGTAGTTGTCTTTGAGGGATGGCCGATTTAAATTTCTGAAATCTACACAAAGCCTTATTTCTCCATTTTTCTTCCTGACGGGTACCAAATTTGCTACCCATTCGGAATACCTGAGTGGAAAAATAATCTTTGCGTCGAGAAGCTTCTTGACTTCCCTTTCTATCACTAGTAGGAGGATAGGATTTATCTGTCTAAGCTTTTGCCTGAAAGGTTTAATACCAGGCTTCAAAGGAATCTTATGTTCAATTACAGAGGTATCGTAAGTTTTTAGATCAGCATAGGATCACACAAAGATGTTTTTATACTATCCAAGAAACTCGACGTACTTACTCTTCATTTGGGCTGGAAGGTATTTAGATATCTTGACCAGTTTAGGATTTTCCACAGTTCCTATATTACAGTCTTCAACCTCTTCGGGTTGGGGACGTAAGGTAGATTTTAATGGTATGTCATCATGGTCAAACAATCTCTCTAAGGGGATTAGACCTCTATGGTTCTGATTATTTTTAAGCACAAGCATATGGTGATTTGCAATCTTATCCTGGAACTTTTCAGGGTTTTCACCTTCCTGCATGACCCAGATAGGATCATTCAGGTTTTCATGATCTATGTGAGTTTCAAAGAACTCGTCCACCATTTCAAGGAACTATTTAATTTGTTCGTCATCTTCAAATACTTGCCAGTACTGAACATTATTTGGGATCGAAGGTTTGTGTCTCATTTCGATGTGATATTTCAGTTTTAGGACAGTAGATAGTACAAAGGTCATTGCAGCTTTGGCTAAAGAATCGACCTGCTAATTTTCCATTATAGGAATGGAGTGAATGTTAAAGGACGAGAATAAATTTTCTATCAAATCCGAGGTGCAATTTATGTATGATCTTAGCCTTGGATCCTTGGCTTGATATTGTTTCTTTATTTGTTTCACAATAATCTCTACATCACCATAAACTATCAGATGTTCAATTTTTAACTTTCTGGCAGCCTCTAATCCTAAGACTAGAGATTCATACTCACAGACATTATTTGTATAATCAATATCCCATTGTAATCTATATGAAAAGGGAATAATGTACTCATCTCCTGGCACTACAAATAACACTCCAGCCCCTGCTCCTTTGTAGGACGAAGCGCCATCAAAAAACATTTTCCATACTCCTCTACTATTTACACTTTTCTTTGTTTTTTCTATTTTTTTATTTTCTTCTTCTGTACATTCTTCAAAATCATCATCTATTGATAACATAAAATTTCCTAAGTGTTGATCGAAAACATAGACTGGGAAATTGTTTGGGTTTTGGGGGTCACTTACAGTATATGCCAGTCTAGTCTCTCTGTACACTCGAGTAAATTGCCCGCAGAAAATTGGGATCGTAGCATAAGTCATGTCCAGCTGAAGTGATCCTCCTAATTTAGCACCCCAAGACCTGGATAGCAACATGTCGTACTTGCAGTAACATTAGCGACGACTACATCCATAAGGATACTTTTTATAGGGATTTGTTCAAGATTTACTACCAAATCTTTGATCATACCAAGACACTTAAATTTTATGGAATCAAACGAGTATAAGTCTTGATAAGGTCTAGTGATTTTGAGGCCCAATTTTTCCATGATAATTTTAGACATTAAATTATGGGAGGCCCTAGAATCTAACATGCAGTTGTGGAGTAAGTGGTCATGCACAATTAATGTAATATAAAATGGAGCAACATAATCCTTACTATTTTCGATGTGCGGACCAAACATAATCGTTGGTCTTTCAACTTGCAGATTGATAACATCTGCGTGACATTTCACATCGAAAAAAATTATCATTTTAACAATCTTCTTTTTATAAATAAGATTTTTTGCAAGCTCAACTAGGGGCATGGGGATTATAATTTTATTAAGTTTGTTTTCTAAACTGAAACCTCTGATTGTTTTTTCGACTTCTTTGGTTGGGGCTCGTGCTTCTATATTTTCCAGTTTTTTAGTTTGTGTTGCTCTTGTTTCAGCTGGTTTTGTTCGGGCAACTTGTGTTTCAACTAGAGGTTTAGTAACAACTACCTCATTCGTTTTATTTCTTGCCAAAATCCTTTCCGGTGGATCATTTGTAGGATTTTTTTCTCTGGGCCTTAAATCGTTCTTCTGTTGGAGTTCGAAAATTATTGAGTCGGTGAATCCTTGATATGAAAATTCTCCCAGATTATTGATACTTTCCTCACTATTAAACATGGGTTCTAGGTCTAGAGACTTTTCATAATCCTGCCTAGTTAAATGAGGCTTCAGGTCGTCATCGCTAAGGTTGTTTATATCCTCTTCTAACTCCTCATAATTTTGCATGTCATCCCTCTGCATAAAATTTTCAGTTTTAAAAGGGGCTTGGATATTTTGATATTCATTTTTTATTTGCCTCTGTTGTATTTGAGGGTTAGGGTTTCTCTTGAATTGATTCCTAATGTAAGCATCAGGTTTGGCCTGATCTAACTCCATCCTGGATATTTTGTTTGATAAATCTTTAATTATTTTAGCCATCTCATCCAGATGGCCCAACCTATTCTTTGAAATGCCTAGGTTCTCTAGTTCCTGTCTCAACTTTGGTTTTTAATTTACCAAATGCCATCATATTTAATTCGATTTCTATGGCATCATCTTGCATTCCTGCTAGAGTGGAAAATCATCTTTCTCTTAAGAGGAGGGAAAAGTCGGGTTCAAAATCCCTTGCAAAAGTTACCTTTGTTGCAGGTTGAGAAGGTTTGACTTTGGTTGGGATCTTGTTGTACAATTTATTGAACCTCTAAGTAAATTCAAGAACTAATTCCGTATTGTTTTTTCTTAAAGCCCCAAATTCAGTCAAATAATAGAGATGGTCCTTATTTTCTCCCCATTGTCTTAGGAAGGCATTTTCTAGCTCATCATATGACCGTATGGAGCCTACCGGGAGTCCTCAGAACTAGGTTCTCACTTGTTCTTCAAAGGTTTGTACTAACATCCTTGAGTAAACATCTACATGTTCAATGCCAAGGATATCAATGAACTAGTCGAAAAAGGCTATATGTTCGGTTGGAGTTAAATCTCCTTCTCCCATAAATTTCGGTAGTTTTTTCATATAGTTTTCGGGCAGATCATGAAGGATGGCAGGGAGGACCAAGGGAGCGTATCTGGAAAATACCTTGGAAAATATTCTATGGGGTGGAGGTTTTCCTAGATCTTGTCCACCTGCTCCTTCGTCTCCGGCGCCACCTCCTCCAGCAACAATCATGGGAAGTCTAGGGGATGAACTTTGGGAAAAAATGGGATTTTCGAATACTTCGAGGGACTGAAGTGGTGACCTTTCAACTACTTCGGGATGTGGCGAAGGAAGTTCTATACAAAGGTCATTAGGAGATGAAAAATCTAGAAGAGGAGGAAAAGGGAAATGTGCACTGGTTTCTTCAGATTTACAAGACGTATATATAGGAAAACCAATAGGGGATGAATCATGGTATAAAATATATTCTTCAGAGTTTCGGAAAACTGAAACCTTTACTTCGGGAAAGTATGGAATCCTTAGAGTATCAACAACAGTGGGTGTAGAGAGGGATATTTTGTTCTGATCGATAGGAGTATCAGTCGAGTCAATCTCAATCTTTATCTTGGATACAATTACCTCCAGATTGTCAAGCTTAGCCTCGAGTTTACTAGTTGATGTATCTGCACAGGGTACTTGTTTAAAACTCTCTTCAGATATTAGTTCTTCAATCAGAACCTTAACATTCAATTGTGTAACTTTGGGTTGATATATTTTACCTGATGATGCAATAGTCGATTTATGGTATCCCTTTGGTTTCAACAACCTTTTGGGATATGATATTGGTGTAGTCTTCTTATCGTCTGGATTCTTTCTGGTATTTGTTTGAATGAATGCCAGTTTTATCTGTAGTGGAGTCACCAAGTGAAAGATAAAAAATAAGCCTTACTTGTGTATTCAATCTTTGTTCACTATCAAAGATAGCAATTTACCTTGTCATTATCCTAGGGAAAAATAACTTTGTTTCTCCGTCCCCAACAACGGCACCAAAATGATGGTGGTCTTGAGATTAAACTTAAGGCTCAAAGAGTAATGTCGGGCATCAAGAAAGTTTGAAGAAAATGTTTTTAAATATTGTTTTTTATACCTTTAGTTATAAGAGAAAAGATCCTTAAATGAAATTAACAATATGGCAGCACAGAGGTCATATTTCATGTCTGAGTCACAATTGTAATATCGAATGGTAGGGGGGAATTTACAAAAATGTTAAACAAATTAAGGCATAAATTGATGAAGAGTCTCACCTCGTTTCAATGGAAGTGAATAGATAGCGTACCCTTGAACAAAGCATAAATTACAGTAATTCACGCAGCTTGCAGGTCTTGATTTACTCACAGTAAATATAGAGGAAAAAATACTCACTTAACAAATTACTGATATAATACGATTATAGTAGTTGTTATACTAAATTGCAATCAAACATATATCAATGAATTACATAAAGAAATGTTGAAATATGGAAATACAGGAGAAACACATAACCCAAACTGAACAAAATTTGGAATCTTTGTCTGCACTTGTATTAATACTCAAAAAGAGAGTTTTCTCTCTTACATCCGGCAAGAAGCAACCATTAATATATCTTAGATCTATGTAGTTATAAAAAATTGTCACAACGCAAAATGGTTGAACTTCTTATTATAAAAATAGAAAATAATTGAAATAATACAACAATGCATAGAAAATGATGAGCTTTGTTGGCATTTTCTTCTATCTCTTCGTCTGTTGGCAGAAACACTTCTTTTCCTCATTCCTTTAGGCTGGAAACCTCTATCGTCTGGTCTTATTAATAATTCAGCATAATGTCTTAGTCATTGTAGTCATGTTTCCATATGTCCCTCTAGCCTTGTTCAGTAATGCAATGACATTTTCTTACCTGCTCACAATTGTGCTCACTTTTCCCTGCTCAATGCATTGGTTGCATCTATCTAAAAATTCCACCACCAACTTTAATGGCTCAATTGTTTCATTCACCTAAAAAATTCATACTTCGGGAACTTTAGGATACGATGAGGGATAAACGTTCAAACTCCGAAGTGTGAAATCATTAATTATCTCTTGACCATGATCAACTTAATTAATTAAAGTTTAATACTTCGGCAATTTGGTGTTTCGATGATTTGTAAATTAGTTCTTTGCTATATTTCTGAAGGGTCATCTCCCGTAGTGACATGTCGTAGATGACATCATTCTAGATGGCGTGTCGAGAAAAGGGAGGTGCAACGTGTTACTTATAATCGAATGAATCTTCAAACAAAAATGTCAGAAATGGGTGCCACGTGTCAATTCAGGGAGGACTCAAAAGATACATGTATACCACGACTCGTGGCCTTCAAAGGTTTAGGAAAAGTGATGAACAGACACTTTTGGGTTTCGGGACTTTTATCGTTAAGACTTATCAAAATATTTGAAGCGCAAAGATCCATAGCAACCTTTAGTGATTCACGTTATTAACCATCAGGCAACTCCAAAACTTCAGAGAAATTAGGATCGTTCGGTCAAACAGAAAAACTCCATCAACAAAAAATATCACACGCAGTTTATTATTGATTAACCAAAACTGAATTTGATTTAAAATTCGAAAGTTCTTCTCTAAGTTACCATTTTGGGAAAGATTATAATTTCATGAGGTGGAGGATGTAAAGCTCAAAAGTTCAGGATTATATGTGTTCCAACAGTTACCTCAGTCACTTTTCGATATTCAATATACTCAAGTGTGATTAAAATGAGAGAGCATTGTCTCTTATTTATACTTTCATGTAGCTTCCTCAAGGGGTTACCTTTTAACCATCTTAACCCACTTTCCTTATTTTAGGGTTAACCCACTTCTAACCACTTGTCCACTTAGTAATTTCTCCCTTAAATTTATTATTTAAATAATTTATTTTGTATCCACTTTGATTAATAGTACACTCGTCACTTCACTTTATTATTTAAATCATTTCTTCTTTGTAAACACTTTGACTACTTTGAATTTTTGGGGCTTCTAGATGACCCATGAGGGTTCTCCAACTTCACATGGCCATAACTCTCTAACCGTGAGGAGTTATGTGACGTTACACATACCACTGGAAATGGAATGACATGTAATATCCATCTAGAATAGTCTTTCCTGACAATATATCAAAATGCATACCATTATCCATCAAACAAACTTGGGTCCATTACCCAAACCTGGGTTCTCCAACTTCACATGGTCATAACCCTTTAACCGTGAGGAGTTATGTGACGTTTCACATACCACCGAAAATGGAATAACATGTACTATCCATATAGAATAGGGTTACCTTCAAATATATTGAAACTCATATTGTTATACATCAAATAAAATTGGGTCCATTACCCAAACCTTTGTGCTACCAGAATTTCCTACCGGACTTTATCCAAGGGTTGACATCAATCATTAAGGGTGACATCAATCTACAATATCAGTATCCAATGGCTGACATCAATGACAACCAACAACCCATACCAACTTTCCATCAACCTAAGCTAACTGTCTGACAATTGACAATGTATAACAATTTCTCCAAATGATCTTACTGTGTATATGCCATATGATTCCAATAGTGCAACTTCAAACCAATTGTATAATTTGATTAACTATTTTTTATTCTATAAATTCAACCATTTGCATCTCCTCTTTCAAAAAAAATTCCATTGATGGAGAAGTTGGCTATGTTGATGGTTTGTGTGTGGTGACATTTTTTTTTCACAAATCGAGGTGTTAAAGTGTTGATGATGTTCGCTTTTATGGTCACTTGTTCATTGTTATCAAGAAGATCAACAAGCATTGGTTGTAATTTTGGAGGAAAGTTGGCATTTGTTTTTGTGTAATTAGGATAGTATAGCTCTTTCGATAACATTAGAAGATATTCCTTTAGAAATTTCAATATGGAGAAAGTTGGATAATAATAATAATCTATTTTTAAGATTATAGCCAAGCCACACACCAAATTGGTGTATGAAACCCCTTGTTTTTGGGACAAGGGACCCCTCCACATAGCCATTTGACTACTAAAATCTACAAAGGTATACATATCCTACCCCTAGATTTTTCCATATAATTAAGCTTCTTGGAAAAACAAATTGCAAGTTAGAGAAATTATGATTTTGGTTGTTTTCAAAAAATTGTGCATCTTTTTATTTTCTTACCATATCAATGTTGAAGTCTCCTGCCAATATTAGTTCAGCATAGGTTGGAAATTTTGTTGTCACTTTGTTTATGAAAGTGAATACATATGTCTCAATATTGCTTGTACTACAACACATGTTTTTAGATTTCTTTACAAGTGCATTATTTATGTGACATGTCAAAATGCCATGGAGGTTGAGCATTTGAGTGCTCGAAATAATCAAATATTGTTGTAAACATGTTGTTTCTATTCTGGTTGTTTGGTTTTCTTGAAATCATAAGAAATCTTGTTTTATGAAGTCATAGTCATGGATGACATTATCTATGTGTAACTAGTGGAGATCACACATTGGTTTCCATTCTGCGAATGATTTCATTCATTTTTGTCTCAAAGAATGCTTTGTTGTTGGTTATATGCACTTAAAAAAAGTTATTTCTATCTTTGTACATATATGTTGATCTTACATCCCTCATCACCTGACTCTATACATATATTTTGATCTTACATCCCTCTTCACCCGACTCTGTACATAGTATCTAATTATTTTTATCAATGTTTATATTCAAGACTCGTGCATAACCAAATGGGTTCTCTTGTTCCTGATTCATTTCTATTTGATCATTAGAAAGTGCATTTGCTATCTTGTTCTTATCCTTATAGATGTGTGAAGATGATATTTATGAGAAATATGAAAGTAGTGACTCTACATCATTAAATAGGGGTTGTAATGTAAAGATTCTTAATGTTATTTCTTTGAGCATACATTAAATTAGAAGAAGTGAATAGCCATATATTTGGATATGAGAAACTTTTGATTCTTGGGCTAGTTTCAAAACCAGTTCAAGGGCCATCAACTCACATAAATTATTTGATTCTTGTCCAATTCCATCTTTGAATTTTATGATATGGTTCCATGCCAAGTAAAATATTCCGCGTGCTCCACCCGTGGGAGGGGTCCTTGTTGACGCTTGAATTCGTCAGGACCGAAATGACAACCTCACGAGGATATGAATCCTCCTACGTTTTTAGAGAGGTGGTACTCCTCTTTTTCTTATGATATTTTTGTGATTATCAAATCAAGAATAATATAGGGCCATGATATGGTCCAATTTATGATGCTCAATAAAAATAAAAAATATTGAAAGAAAAAATTATTTATAAAAGAGAATTCCTGAGAAACGGACCAGGAATCTCACACACCACACATTACGGCAAATAAAAATATCCTCACATCCATCATAGTTGAAATAAAGATTCTGATCACATCAAAATATTCACATGAGAGAACTTTTATAGAGTAATACTTATAAAGCTCAAAAAAATATTATGATAAACCAATTTCAAATATTTTATACTCAAGACTCAGAGTTATAAAATACAATGAAAATTGATCCCGAATTAGTTATCTGGGATTTCTCAAAAATAATAATGTATGTTACAATGCTTTGAAATTAAATGTGTTTGTCCAAAGCATTGGGATTGGGGCTCCCGTGGACCATAAAACAAACATATACAAGAAAGTAGGAAATAGAGGGAAGAAAGTGGGTGGATGTCGAGCAACATGATTTGGAAAGAAGACAAAAATAATGTTATTAGGATTCGGTTATACTTTTCCAGTTAAAGAAGAAGAATATTGGACGAAAACTGATAAAGGAAGAAGTATGTGATCAACATGCAGTTACTATGATGGTATCTCTCTCCTTTCATTTGCTTGATGTTGCTTCTTATGTACCCTTGCTTGTTGCGGTTTGATTACCAGTCGTAACTGCTACTACTGATATTTCATAAATCTTGGGAATTTATTTGTTTAACCATTCTTGAATAAAATCCCTTAATGGGGAAACAGTTACTTCTTGTTTTACTTTAGCATTAAACAACTCCTTTTCAATTTCTCTAAGATCAATAGATAAATTTTGTAATGCATTCTCGATATCTTTATTTTTATTGGTGTACTCGACAAGCCAACTGTCAATATCATCATGTGTGAATTCAATCATGTTATCAAACTTCTTAGATGATGCCCTTTTTAATTCTTCAACTTGTCCTTTGAAATGTTGTCGAGTCGTGAACATTGAACTTGAAAGATATTTAGGGTCCGAGACTTCAACAGTGGTTCCAACGATATTCAAATCAATATTTTTTTGGTATGCTTATGTCCTCCTTCTTGATAAATCATTGAATTGAGTTGACAAACCCTTTAATAAATTAATTCTTTCAATCCAACAAGATTTTAGTTGTTTTATGCAGCTCGGATAAGGTATATTTTCTGGCTTTCTCATCTGCTTTGTCGTTGAAAAAACTTGCATTGCCAACATCACAACTTCATATGTGTAAAACCCTTGATCATTTTTCAAATATGAATTCAAGTATTCCCTGGTATTTTGAATTCTCAAACCCAGAGAGGCAAAACTTTTTTCCATATCCCATAATTCTAAAATAAATGACATTATTTTCTAATATTTTCTTCGACAATGTCGAGTGGCAATGATTAAATTCGAAATTCCCTTGACTCTTACACTTGACTCTGGGGTTTCTTGAAAACTTTTTCCAAGACGAATCATGGCAACGGGGGAAGCCAAAATAGGTGGAGGCATGAGGGTTGCCTCCAATTCTTTAATTTTTTCTTTCAACTGGGCATTTTCTTCCTCCATATTTGCAATTGAAACATCAAGTGCATCTCCTGTAACTTTATGAATAGATGATAATCTATAAGGAAACATATTTCAAGTGTCGATGGTGGACCGCAACTTCCCTCTTTTATTCTTTGTATTTCTTTCAAAGACCAATTTATTATATTCCTTATCAAAAGAGTCATTTTGTACAGCGTAAGTCTCTTCATTAGAAAATGTCTCATCCTAGACCATGAGTGCAGAAATATGTTGTACATTTTCTCTAGCCGGTACTTCTACATCTAGGAAAGTGATATTTTCAATGTATACATCCAAATCCATATTATCCAATAACAAATCATTTTCTTGTGCATGCGTTTATTCTAACTCCTTTTTTGAATTAGTCCCTTTTCTCTTAACTTTTAACTTGTGGGGATTCTCCAGGCTCCCCTTAGGAGGGTTTCTTTATTCATCATCTCCTAAGTTATTACTCTATATTTTTCTTGTGTGAGTTGTCTCGGGCTAAGGATTCGTCCTTGGTAGAGAACTTCTTCAAGAAACAACTGGTGACTTAAAAAAATTCTCACTTGAGGGATTTCCTCTTTCCTTATGGTGCTCTGTGGTACTTATGACAATTTTTATATATCCAGAGTCTCTATCAGCTTCTTGATTATTTGGATTGTGGTTGGAATTCTCCTCTTCTCCACTTAGGAATGAATTTACGAGTACAGGGCTAAGCCCAAGTGAAATCAAATGATTATAAAAAAGATGAATAGGGTCGAAACCCTTGATTTCCTCTACATATCTCAAGTTGGAATGGTCGAAATAAGCAAAATATTCATCAATCTTGGAAATTCCTCTAAGAATAATTTCACCAAATTTCCACGTGAGAGGTATGAAATGTTTTTTTCTTTTCTCAGAGAAAGTGTGGAACCATAATTTATATTGTCTAGCTATCTCAATAATAAACAACTTATTAGATATATAATATGGGAGAAAAATAGGTTTTTCGATAGAGCAGAAAACCCTGATGATATTGTAATCCTCCATTTTTTCAAGAATTCCTTTTCCTTTTAAAAAATTTGTTGCTTCCAATGATAGCCGAGAAGTGTCTTCCCCAAATAACAACTTCTTGAATTTAGACACAAAATCATAATATACTTCATAGAAATGATGGCCAACTCTCTGCCTCCATAAAGCTTGATACCACATGGTCACAGGGTCCACCTTTATTTCACTCTTTGGGCAATGTTTAAACCCTCAAAAGTATGACACTATGTAATAGAAAATATCGAATAAGACGACATATAAAACTTTTTCTCAGACTTGAAATTTTTCAACTATGCAGTAATTTCATTCTAAATAATCTTCACCTAGTCGAAGATTGTGTTTTCGTGATCCTCAAAATGCAGTATATACAATGCCAGTCAGGGAATGGTTTCTGTAGAGTCTTGGCTAGCAATCGAGTAAACAACTAGGCAATTTATTTATAAGGATTTTTTAAAGAACTTACTTGAATTCTAGATATATCTTCAGGCATTGATGCAGGGTCATGCAAATATTCTTGAAGAAGTTTGATTCTATTGTTTTTTCTTTTTAGGAAATTTCTAGCTTCCTCCCCTTTATAAACCAAGTTCGGCTCTGAAAATTTCAACATGTCTCTAAATATTGAAGGCGACAATGAAATAAGACAACCACTCTGCAATGTGATGACCCTTTTGTTTTGGATAAACTTGTCGATGCACCAGGTGATAATATTCTTGCATTCAAAGACTTATGGAACAAATCTTGCGAGAACTATCCCTGAGGTCCACACCTTGTTGTTCTCTTTACCCAAAAAATTTGAATAATACCAATACGAGCGGGACCAATGATAGTTTTGGTCTTCTCTATCAAAGAGGTTCAAGGTATCTCCACAAAACTGTTGTTTTCTCATGACTAGCTTCACGGAGCTGGCCAACTTCTCTTGTAATATTACTTTGCACAGTAAAATCATTTTAAGTTATATTTTCTTTTGATAGAAGCATTAACTCGAAATAAATATGACTAGCCTCGATATAAGCATCATTAATTAACGACCATTTCAAAAATAAATTTAGTAGTTGAGTCCGTAAGGATAACATTAAATGTGAAGGAAGAGACATGTAATGGCGGAGAGTCGGACTGAGCGATTAGTATGAAAAATCAAGTTCACGAGTTCAAAGGTCCGAAAGTCTGTATGGATGAAATGGCTAAGTGTTGAAATATGTCGAGAAGACAGTGGGGGAAGTGGAGGTATAATGCATAGGTCCACGAGTCTGCAAGTCTGAAAGTCCGCGATGCAAAAATAAACTAAGTGTTGGGCGGACTTATATGTGGGCAAAGGGAACATAATACAAGTTCGAAGGTCCACAAGTCCGAAAGTCCACAAACATAGTGAAAAAAAATAAGTACGGTAATCTTGTCACAACAAAGAAAGGGAAAAAGAGAGATGGGGAAAGGGAAAATATATAAGGGAAATAGAAGAGGTAAGAAAAGAAACAGGAAAAATAGAAATAAAGGGGAAGCAAAAAAGGGGTTCAACAATCCCCTAAGAGGCACCATCAATGTATGCCCATGGGAAGTTCTTATTTATTATCTTTTCCATGTGACCATGAGTTGATTGTTTCTCATGTGATTGAGGGTATGCAATTAGGATGCTTAAAGCTTGGACAATACATTTGAAAGGTAGTGTCTCTTTTCCTTCAAACAGTTTGAGATTCCAGGCGATCCAAACTCCCCATACAATATTTAAGGAAGAGCTTTGATTTTTTTTGTATCCTTGTTGGCACACTATAAACTAAAGGCCATTTCAATATCATCATCTACCCATACATTTTGGCACCCTATCATCATTTCCATTTCCTTCCATACTTCCTTTGTAAAAGGGTAGGTCATAATGATATGTGCATTGTTTATTTTTCTTTTTGACATAAGTTGCACTAGGTCCAACAAAGGTTATTTTTTGTAGTATGTCTCATGTGGGTACCCTATTGTTTAAAATCATCCACATAAAAATTTTGGATTTGGCTGGACTCTCTAGTTTACATAAAAAATTTCACCACCATACATGTTGTTCCTCTCTTCCTTCCTCAACAATTGTTTTATATCCTAATTTTAGAACATAATCCCCTAATGGGTTTAAGTGCCATACCAAATGATCATCCTCCTCTCTAATTCAAACATTGATATCTTTCAAAATGCATGTGTAGCTCTGTCATTCATTAACACATTCCCCCTCAATTCCTAACTCCCTCTAGGTCAGCCATTCCTGGGTCCAAAGGTTTTTTCTGTGCCACTTTGCAACCTGTCTTAACATATAGTATCCTTTGCCTCTTAGCTCAAAGATCAATTGTGGGAATAATCTATGTATTCCTTTACTGCACACCCATGGATGAAGTCCAATTTGAACTATATCTCCTTTGCCAACTTTCCATATCAATCAATTTCCCACCAATTGGAAAGCAAAGATAATTGCTTTCGACGTTATTGAAACATTATATACTTGCTTTGGTTATTGACCCATTCCTCCATTGTGTCTCTTTTCACATTATCGCCGGACCATATGTATCTATAACATAGCATTCTAATGACTTCCAGAACTCCCCCGATGTTGCTTGCAGGAATTTGCATCTTCAAAGAAGGGCTCATGTTTTGGTCTACCTCTAGCACATACACCTACTTCAAAGAGTCATCCGAGGTCACAAATCTTTGAGCCAATCTATAGCATAACCTTCTAATGACTTCCAAAAATCCTGTGATGATGTTGGAAGGAATTTGCATCTTCAAAGCATGGCTTTTGTTTTGGCTCTACCTCTACCTCATACAACCTCAAAGACTTATCCGAGTTTACACATCTTTGAGCCAATCTAAGTTCATTTGTGCTTGTAATGGTCATGAGATCACTCTCCAAATATTTGTATATGATGAGAACTACCCTAGAACTTGGGTACCTCTTTCTGACTATCTCCCTCAATTTGGTAAGTTTGCAAATTGTTGGTATTTTGCAAGCATAATATCATCATGATATATCAACTTCAATGATCTAGCCTGCTCAGGGCTATCTTCAGCAAATGCTCTCTGCTCAACAACAATGGATCTTAGCCTGTTGGCAACTCAATGCATTCTTTTCATTGGGTTCTTCCTGCAAAACAACTTTTACATCCTTCAGAACCAATTCAATCTTCCCCGGGGCTTCATAAGCCTTGGCCTTTCTCAGAAACCCTTTTTGTAGTCTGGATTTACATCCAAAACCATTGTGCATTCATCAACGACTCTCTCATACTCCATAGGTTCCGTCTGCATTAAACAATATGCCCTGTTGGTGTGCAAGAACACAAGGTCCATGTGGCATGTGGGAAGAAGCTTGAGATATTTCTCATACATCTCCATGCCCCCCGCATAGTTTTTGTTGAGGAATTCCTTGTTGCCTTCTTCCTTTAACTCTTGGGATCTCTTGATGAACGTCGTTGCCTTTTATTCTGAGTTCTTCTGAACCACTGATCCTACAACCTTCGTCCTTTTTCCTCCAGGCTTCCCGATGGCGGACCGAAGATTGAATTTTTAGTGCCAGAAAAGAATATATGGATGCCCTTCTGCCCTTCTGGTGAAATTGAATCAGAAAAGTGTATCAGCTCTGCTGGTTCACATACCATGAAGCATAACAAAATAGATAAACGTTGCCGTAAATGGATGTAAACCACCCGCAGGCCAGATAATATTAGAGTGTAAATGAATTAATTATCTAAATTAAGCCCAAAATTTGAGGCAATGGTTTCTTCTCCTGTAAGCATACTTGTTTCCTCTGCGTATACGTATATAACACAAGGCAAGGAATTGCTGACTTCTTTCTTAAGAGATCCGATATTTTTCTACCCTTCAACTTTTCTTCTCTCCCATTTGTTTAAAGCCCAGGCTGGGATTAGAAGGCAATGTGTGCACGTGCTCTCGAGGAGTTGACCGTTTTAAGTCTATTCAATTTGACCCCAACCAACTTGAATCGGAGTAAGCTAATTAGGAGCAATCTTTCCTTTAGAATTTCGTTTTTCAGATTAAAAAAAATGCCTAAATCCGGTCAAATTTTTAAGGATAGTTTGAGTTTTGTATGGATCCTTTAGAATTTTGTTTTTCAGATTAAAAAAAATGCCTAAATCCGGTCAAATTTTTAAGGATAGTTTGAGTTTTGTATGGATCGAAATTCTATGTATTTCATAACCTTGTTTCAGAAGTTTTGTCCTATTTTAAACAACCCAAATACTCAAAAAATTCTAAATTAACCAAAAATTTAAAAACATAACACCAAAAAACCTACCAAAAAAATAAATCAGAAAGAAATATTACTCCCTAATTAACCCACTCCATTTGAATCCTCGACAATTTGATGAATCTAAGAGCTTTCTATATCTGCGTGAAATTTTGGAAACAACATATCTCAACATGTTTCAAGGAAAGTGCAGCCCAACACGATTCCACCAATGTTAATTCGATGATTAAATGGGAGCAGGATCATAATAGAAATATTAATTTACCATAATATTGAACATTAAAGTAATATGTATTTAGAATAAGTTAATGAAACAGTAAAGTGGGAAAATCGTTGAGAGAATGTTTCAAGCTTCAATTTCATCAACGACACTATATTATTAATCCCATGATTAAGGTGATACTAAATATTCCGGTTAGCTAGTGTTTGTACCTAACAACCTTTAAAGAAAGGGACATGCAAGTCTAATATAAAATGGAAAAATCAATTTTAAATTTACCATTCCAAACAACATAGCTAATAATTTAACTAACTAGGGTTTGGATATTGTGTTTAATATTTTTTTAATTTAGTTTTTTTTTAGGATTGTAGGAGGTGTTTATTTTATTTTTTCATTGAAAAAAAGTGTAATTATATTCATTCGAAGAGACAAAATTACATTATGTAGGTGTTTTGAGAGCACATCTCTTGAGAGAGAGAAAGAACCTAAGGAAAAAATAACCGTCATATGATAAAACTAAGTTTAATAAAAGAGTGTTTTGTTTAGAAAGAGAACATAAAAAGAGATAGCAACAAAACAAGTATAGTCTCGATCAGTCCAAAATAAGGTCCATCATAGCCGGAAAAAAAAACCTGGAAATATAAACGTCGATGGTAGAGTCATCTATGTGGGAGTCCATGAGATATCAATAGATAGACAAAAAATATACAGAATCTAGAAGAAAGTAGAATGTCGATGCCACGATCCATTAATTATCGAGTGAGCGCAGGACCGTCGATAAAGGGGTGGTGGTAGTACTCAAAAGACCCATCCCTGATAGATTTAGAGACATGTCATTGACCAAAAAAGAGTTGCATCCCTACTTTTGAAAGAGCATCTGCGACAAAGATATGAATCTTGTATACATGTTTTAGAACAACATGATGAAAAGTAGCCATAAACCTGAAGATTTCCTCCAAAGTAGGCATCATAAGAATATTATGACAAATTTGAACTTTAGTAGTCCAATTGATGACATTCATAGAATCTCCAAAAAATTGAATGGATTGAACCCCCTTCTCCCTGGAGAATTGAAGAAGCAACTTTAAGGCCATAAGCTCAACGTAATTATTGGTCCCTTGACCTAGGCCCATTTTGATTTTGAAGAAATGTTTATTAAAGAGATACAACACCGCACCACCCCCACATGAATGATTATCGTTCTGAGAAGCACCATCGAAAAAATCCCAAGGCTGAGATTTATCAATGGATTCAGGCTGGTAAACACAGATAGCAGGGATGTCTTTTTCTTGAGGAAAATGAGATAAAATCAAGAGGCCTTGTGAAGCAATGAGATATGGAAGAGTGGGTTTATCCTTGAAGATGACATAGTTATGAGTCAACTAGATGCCCCAAAAAACTATCAAAGGTAAATCTTTAATTTTCTTGTGGACCGACCCCTGAACACAGTCCTTCCAAGCCTGGTCCAAAGAAGGGCCCTCCCAAACACATGTTAATTTTAGAAGGATCAAGGCTTCTTTCCAAACTCTCAGAGTAAAAGGGAAGGATATAAGAAGATGAAAATTAGGGAGTGGGTTAATTATCCCAGGTAAGGACCTCATTATTTATAGCATACCACATGAAAATTTTGGCCTTCTGAGGGAATTTTAGCTTCCATAACCCGCTCCACCACCAACATGGTTCCCTATGAAGAAGAGATACATTAAGAGCAATATAACCTAGTTTGGGTGTGTAAACCCCATGTGGACCCTTTTTCCAAACAAGTTCGTCCTCTCTGTCAGTAAGCCTGATATGACCAACCCTAAGAGTAGAGATAAAATTATCCCAAAGAATGGAAAGATTGTCTTCTAGTCCCAGTGAGGTAGAGCTACTCCACCCTTGATGCCATAGGGAATTTGTTACCGAATTTGAGACTTGATGAAGAAATAAAATATCTTGATGATGAAGCCGAGCTAAAAGATCGTCTAGCATAATGTGTGAAATTCCACTCCCTGACCAGGGATCAAATCCAATATGAACATGGTTACTTCTACCAACTCTCCAAGCTAAACCAGCGTCCCACCACTGGGAAGGAAGAAACCACAACTTTCCAAATAATAGAGTAATTCGAATGAGACTTGATTGGTCTCTAAATCCATTCTTCCAGAGTATATGGAAGGATGTGTTTGTGCTTCACCACAGTGGTCCATAGGCTATCATTCGACAAGAGATGTCGACTTACTTTAGCAGCCAAAGATTTAGAAAATAAGAAAATATTTTTTAAACCCCATCCACCCAAAGCTTTTGGTCGAGCAATATGCTCCCATTTTGACCATGGCGTAGTATATTGTTCTCGAGACCTTAACCAAATGAATCTAAAGCAGATACATCTGGACTTTTCTAAGATTCCCTTTGGAATCCAAGCAAGAGGCATCCAGTAAACATGGATGGCTTCCAACACCAATTTCACCAGGGTTAACCTTCCATCCCTATAAATCCACCTAAAACTCCAAACTTTTAGCTTCTTTTCTAGTTTGGCCAGAATCCATCTCCACTCTTCTATTTTATAGCAGTTGGGCTTTAACTAGAAGCCCAAATATTTAATTCCTTCAAAGAAATCCTGAGTCAGGAAAGGAAAGAGAGCCCGATGATCTTCAATACCTTCAACCTCCAAACCAGTGAAGGTAAGGGTATATTTTTGAGGATTAATTATCATTTTTGTGGAAAAATGAAAGAGACTGAGGATTTCAGCTAACTTCTCTGCATATATAGGCAAACCACTACAGAAAATAATCACATCATCGACAACGAGCAGATGATTGATTCGAAGGCCCCGACTGATTTGGATGCCATGAAATTCCCCATCTGAGACAACTGACCCAATGGCTCTGCTTAATCCCTCTGCCATCGGCAAGAAAAGAAGGGGTGAGAGAGGAAAGCCTTGTCTAAGACCCCTTTTCAAAGAGAAAAAGGGTGAGGCTGCACCATTAATAAGAACTGAAAAAGAGATTGGTGATATGCAGTCCATCACCCATTTGATGAAAGGGACATCAAACTCCAAATGAGTGAGCAGAAGCCGAATGAAGGACCCATTGACATGGTCATATGCTTTTGATAAATCGATCTTTAGAATTTCTCCTTGGGATCTAGAGGATTTAAGGTTGTGAAGACCCTCTTGGGCCACCCCTATAGCTTCATGAATCTGGTGACCTTCCAAAAAGCCAAATTGTTCTTTAGAAATGTAGTCTAATAAAAATGGTTTTAACCGCTAAGCGAATATTTTTTCCACAATTTTATAGATGCAGTTACATAGAGAAATAGGCCTGAACTCATCAAAAGATTGAGGATCATCAGATTTTGGAATGAGTGCAATAAAGGTTGAGTTGAAAGGGGCATGAATTCTCCCATTTCTTCTAGAATCCTCTACAACTTTCAAGAGGTCAGCACTAATAAACTCACAGAAACCCAAATAGAATTCTACCGACCACCCATCCGGACCCATGCTCTTATCTTTCTGGAAATTGTGAAGGGTTTCTTGTAGCTCAACTTCTATTACTTCAACAAATAAATCTATATTTCCATCCTCATCCACAAATATGGGGAAGAATAGCGCTAAATGAACAATATCAACAATATTAACTCTCGGCTTGGCCTTGAAAAGGGATTGGAAGTGATTTTTTCCCATCTGGGCGAGACCCCTAAAACTAGAAATTTCATGGCCCTCCTAATCCTTTAGTTTCCAGATGGTATTTTAATCTTTCCGGCCTTTTTCATAAGCTTGAAAGAATTTTTTATTCTCATCCCCTTTGTCGAGCCAAATAGCCCTGATCTTCAGCCACCATGCAACCTCCTGATCAGCGAGAAATTTTCTCTTATGAGCCTCCAAAGCCTTTATCTCATCCTTGGAGGATGCCGAAGAAAAAGAAACATTTTCCATTTGGTGGATTTGTTCGAGTTGATCTTCAATTAGACTAAGATATTGCTCATCATTTTTCCTCTTCTCATGGGCCCAAGGGATCACCAATTGCTTGATTCTATTTAAATTTGCTGCAAATTATACTACAACAGATTGACCATTTCCAACATCATATTCGACCCAATTTTCCTTAACCAGGTTCAGAAAAGACTCATATGATAACTAGGTTGCATTGAATTTGAAAGGGGATGCCGACTTTTTTGACCCCTTTCGATTTCCAAAAAAAACAGCGAGTGGTATGTGTTGAAATAATGTAACTGCAAAGTGTATTCTTATTATTGTTTGATATATTATTCATTGGATCAATCCCCATTTTGGATTGATCATGTTGGCTATTGTAAGAGGACCAAATCCCCTTTTGTGGATTGGTCATAATGTAATTGTAATAGGCAAAAGAAGAAGTCGGCCCCATAACATATTTAAGAGGCCCCAGATTATAATAAAGGTGGTTATAACCACCCAGTTTGAGAAGTTGGCCCTGCCAGTGAAGAGACACTTCACACGTGCCAGACTTGTATAAATAAGGAGGCTAGCGACTCACTTAGACACACCTCACTTGCTCATTGAGAGACAAGTTTCGGAACTGCAGTTGGAGAAGGAGAGAGAGTGGCGCATCTTTGGGAGAGGATATTTTGTATTAGCTTAAGTTATCTCTTGGCATTGTATTGGCCATCTATAATAAGGAAGTTTTGTTGGGTTTTCTTCCCCTAGAGGGTTTCCCAGGATAAATGTTGTGTCTCTTGTGATTGCGTATATTTCAGTGATCTTGTGTTATGATATTGTTATCTATTGAAATGCAAAGAACTATAATAATGGCTTAAACATTAACATGGTATCAGAGCCAAGCTGAAGGAAGCATCTTTCACAAGAGTGAAAAATGTCATTGTTGTCGTACATGCAAATTAGGGCTTTTTTATGGTGAAGCTTTTCAGCCCAAAAACCATCTAGAAAAGTGCATCCTCCCCCAAGGATTACTTTGGCACTCTCAGCACACCTTTTCAGTGGCTAGATCTCCCAGAAAGTGAAACCCTAGTTTCACAAAGTACCAAAAGTACCAGAAAACCAGTGTACCAGAAGTACCAGAGTAATAGAGGTACCAGAAAACCAGAAGCACCAGTCCAGAAATCCATAGATCAAGTTTGGAGGAGAAAAATTTGGATTTTCTCAGATCCAAACACACCAGGCTACTCGCCTCAGCCAGGCGCACCTCCTGGTAAGTTCAGAATTTGATTTTGAGCATTTTCATTTTTCGGTCATTTTCCTAGCTCCAGGTAAAAGATGTCTGAAAGAACTAAGCTTGTTGACAAGCTGGAAGGTGTGGAAATATTTCATGCCTGTAAGTATAGGATTGGACTCGTTCTTGAAGAGAATGACCTAGCAAAATTTGTCAAAGGAGAAATTCTGGAACCCGACGATGCTGCAAAAAAAGCCAAGCATCAAAAGGACACAATCAGGGCCAAAAGAATCATTGCAGATTCAATCAAAGACCACCTGATTCCTTATGTGTCATCTAAGAAGACTCTGAAAGAAATAATTGATTCCTTGACCAGACTGTATGAAGGAAAGAGCATAAACCAGAAGATGAATATAAGAACTCAATTGAAGAATACAAGGATGCAGAAAGGAGAAACAATTCAGGAATATTTCTCCAGAATCTCAGAATTCAAAGAACAGTTAGAAGCGATTGGAGATACCATAGACAAAGACAAACTCATAATGATGGCCCTAAATGGTCTCACAATACCTTGGGATG
>JZKD02S0818823.1:528023-612559 GCA_000966675.3 Picea glauca | reverse complement strand
AGAGGGAACTCACTACTCCCTATAATCCCCAACAAAACGGTGTAGCTGAATGAAAGAACAAAACGATAATGGAAGTTGTGAAGACTATGATCCATGATCAAGATCTTCCTATGTGCTTATGGGAAGAAGCAGCAATGGCAGTTGTATATGTGAAAAACTGATTGTCCCATAGTGCACTTGGGCTCAAGACCTCGGAAGAGATGTTCACCAGAAAGAAACCAGAGGTAAGCCATCTCAAAATATTTGGCTGCCCAGTATTTATTCATATACCGAAAGAGAAGAGAAACAAGTTGGAACCTTCATGAAAGAAGGGAATATTTGTGGGATACTATGAGGTCTCCAAGGCCTTTAGAATCTATATACCAGGTCACCATCACATTGAGATCAGCAGGGATGTGACCTTTGATGAAGATGCAGTGCTCAAGAAATCAAGAAGATGCCAGCTTGAAGAAGTATATGAAGAGGAACCCATAATCCCCAGAACTGCAGTGAGGGAGGTTCACAGAGCCGCAGAACCAGTGAGGGAAGTCGTAACTTCCCCTGATGAGGAAATTCGAGAAGACCATGATATATCAAAAGTTCAAGAACCTCCTTAGATGACGATCCTCCATAAAAGGAAGCCAGCTTGGGCTAGAGATCTTATTCAAGATGGAGAGAAGTATGATGTTCCCCAAGGAACCATGAGATAGGTGAAAAGACCAAAGACATTCTCCAGTTATATGGCTTTGATGTGTGACCTCCTAGAGGAGGAGCCTACCTGCTTTGAAGAATCCATTCAAAGGAAAGAATGGGCAGATGCCATGACAGAGGAATACCAATCCATAATAAAGAACGAAGTATGGAAAATAGTTCCCAGACCGAAGAGTAAAGATGCGGTGTCCTCCAAATGGCTCTTCAAAATAAAACATGCTACTGATGGAATTATTGAGAAGTATAAAGAAAGATTTGTAGCTCATGGCTTTTCTCAAAAAGAAGGCATTGACTATGAAGAGACATTCGCTCTTGTATCCAGATACACTCCGATTAGAACCATCATAGCCCTTGTGGCTAATATGAAGTGGAAACTGCATCAGATGGACGTAAAGACAACCTTCCTAAATGGTGTCATTGAGGAGGAAGTGTATATAGAGAAACCTCAAGGATTTGAAATTGAAGATAGGAAGTCTCATGTCTATAGGTTGAAGAAAGCATTGTACGGATTGAAGCAAGCTCCTAGAGCTTGGTATGGCCAAATGGACAGCTTTCTGACGAGCTTGGGCTTTACCAAGAGTAAAGCAGATTCTAACCTCTACTTCAAGGTTATGAATGATGAGCCAGTAATACTATTATTGTATGTGGATGACATATTCTTAACTAGAGAAGAAAAGCTCATCATTGAATGTAAGAAGAGACTTGCTTCAGAAGTTGAGATGAAAGACCTTGGCCTAATGCACTATTTCTTAGGTCTCGAGGTATGGTAGAGTCCAGAGAGGATCTTCCTTAATCAAGGGAAGTATGCAGTCGAAATCCTTAAGAGATTCGACATGTTAGAATGCAAGTCCATGAATACACCCATGGAAGCGAAGCTGAAGCTGTTGGTCGACACTTTGTCAGAATTGATTGATGCCACACTGTACAGATAGATTATTGGATCGTTGATGTACCTGACAAACACCAGAGCAGACATTTGTTTTTCCGTGAACACCTTGAGTCAGTTTTCGGTAGAACCCAGACATGTTCACCTAGTGGCTGCAAAACATGTGATGAGGTACCTTAAGGGTATAATAGATTGTGGTCTTAGCTATGATGGAGATCATGATTTCACATTGAGTGGATATACTAATGCAGATTGGGCAGGAAGTGTTTCTGACGAGAAAAGAACTTCAGGATTGGTCATAATGTAATTGTAATAGGCAAAAGAAGAAGTCGGCCCCATAACATATTTAAGAGGCCCCAAATTATAATAAAGGTGGTTATAACCACCCAGTTTGAGAAGTCGGCCCTGCCAGTGAAGAGACACTTCACACATGCCAAACTTGTATAAATAAGGAGGCTAGCACCTCACTTAGACACACCTCACTTGCTCATTGAGAGACAAGTTTCAAAACTACAGTTAGAGAAGAAGGAGAGAGAGTGGCGCATCTTTGGGAGAGGATCTTCTATATTAGCTTAAGTTATCTCTTGGAATTGTATTGGCTATCTATAATAAGGAAGTTTTTTTGGGTTTTCTTCCCCTAGAGGGTTTCCCAGGATAAATGTTGTGTCTCGTGATTGTGTATTTCTCATTGATCTTGTGTTATGTTATTCTTATCTATTGAAATGCAAATAAATATAATAATGGCTTAAACATTAACACTATGATTCACCCCACAACCAACCCATTGACGAAATTGAAGAGGAAACTCCATAATCTTATCAGAGACTAGGAAACGATCTAACCATTTTTCCACACGGGCATCCCCTGACCTCATATTCCTCCAAGTAGGGAGAAGATTCCATGAAGCAATATCCAGGAGACCATTTGGTAACAAAAGATAATTGAAATGTTTATATAGAAGGTCAGGGAAGCAATTCAAACCCCAAAATTCAGCTTCCCCCAGAGAGAAATTTAGGTCCCCTCCTAGAATTAGGTTATCAGTTTTGAGCATATCGATATTGAGAAGAGAGCCCCAGAAAGGGCCCCTTTAAACATAGGACCATACACATTAAGAATCTTGAATTCCAAGCCCATCCCTTCCAACAAAATGTCCAAACCAATGCACAAAACCAAGGCCCACAAATTTAAAATATTAACATGATGGGGGTGCCACCCGATTGTCAGACCCCCCGATCAACCATTTTCATCAATGCTCGTAAACTGCCAGCCAGGGAGCATCGAATCTAAAAATTTAGTCACCACCACCGCATCTGCCATCATTTCTTGAAGAAGAATAACACCGGGTTTGTAAAGAGATACCAACCGCTTAAAGGAAAATTTCTTCTAGGGGCTCGCCATACCCCTACAATTAAAGGAGAGAAATATCATGGGGGAACGTCGACAGGGGTGTTCACTGCTCTAAGTGCCCCAAAAATTGATCGTCGACTGCCTAAAGAAATGTTAAGAAGATATCAATTTTGAGCCTTTGAGATATGGGAGAGATGACCACGTCCCTTCTTTGAGATATAGGAGTCAGGGTTAGTGCCAATCCCAGAGCCACCCGTCGGAGTAGCCAAGACCGATAGATTTCGAAGCCAGAAGTGAATGGCCCTATCCTCAGAGTCATTGGCAGAAGGCCCAACAGAGGATAGTAAGGATGGAGAGCCGAGGGGGACAGGGGGGTGAGGGAGAAGGAGGCAATGGAAGGAAAGGAGGAAGATGGAAGAGGGGGGGCAATCAATTGAGCCATAGGGAAGGAGAGATCGGGCAGAGGGGAAACACAATCCATATTGAGAAAATTAAAAGCATGGATCAAACCATTAACATGAAGTGGAATACAAAGATGCACACCCAGGAGAGATCCAAAAGGATGGAGAGGATCAGATCCCATAGCTGTGGAAGGAGATGACGCAGAACTCGAGTGCAGTGTCAGAGCTAAAGCCTCCGATGAGGTAGTTGGATCCCTCCCATCTGATTCCTTCGGAGAATCCAAAGAAGCATGATCTACCCAACTGGAGGTACCTGAAGAAGAGAAGAGTGTGTTGAGACCTTCACTGGCCTGAGGACCCTGACTCTTCATGGACCCGGAGAGAGTGGGGTTTTCAGAACAACCACGAAAAGGAAAGGAACAATATTTGGCAATGTGACCATGCTCATGACAACGTCGGTAGTAGAAAGACACACCTTCATAATCCAGAATCTGGACCCGAGATCGACCCCTATTTGTAATGTTTAATTCTTTCCTCAAGCCCTCCTGAATATTTAGTGAGACAAGAATACAGGCCATCGACATCTCCCTAGACTCCAAAAATTACATATTTTCATCCAAAAAATGTCCCAACACATTGTCAATAGCATGGAAGCATTTTATTGACCACAGATGGGGCGAGATACCGGGAAATTGGAACCGAGATAGGAATAGAGTCTAGTCATTCACTTGAGGCATTGAAGGTAGGATCCCACCGCTTTAAGAGAACTAGAGAAGAGTCAATAGACCAACCCTTCTAAAGGATTGAGTCATCCTGAGTGACCTCCACAAATTTAATCATAAACCAGCCCCTAGAGAGACGATTGATCTTTGGAACAGGGTTAAAAACTAAGCCTCAAGAGGAAACTTCCCATTCCTTTAGTTTTTTCTCACTAAAATGTAGGTCATAAGCTTTCCCCACAATGTTTTTGTCTGCCATTTCAACAACTTCAGCTATGGATAAATATTCCCTTAAAATGAGATTTGTAACCTCTTAAGAAGCCACCACACATTTATTTCTCTTTCGATGCTTTGAACCAGAGACATTTTCCATAGGATATTGATGAGTCAAGGGAGTTGTAGCCCTTGGGATCCCATCAAATACGCCATCCCGACCATTTAGATTCGAGGGGGGCAAGTTTGGAGCAATGAAACCTTCTAAGTGTAGCAAGGAACCTTGATATGTGGGTGAGCCCGGCCCTAAATCAAAATAAAGATAAGAAGCAAGAAATTCCAAGTCCAATACCTGAAAACCATCAGAGCTTTGAACCTAAGGAGTCTGATCCAGACCTTGAAGGCCCTCGGGCCTTTGAACCAGTACAAATAGTCCTTACAAAAAGGAGCTTGGAAAGGAGGGATCAAAAAAGGTCCAAGAAACCTGAGCCAAAGGCGGTGAAGATAAGGGTGCATGTGAATATGATAAAGGAAAAACCTTAGGGGACAAGCAAGCCCCAAATAAACCAGAGTTTAGCAGAGAAGATAGAACCGGGAGCTAGGAGTGAACAAAACCTAGGGAAGAATCCCTAGAAGATAGAGGCTCGAACACCGAACCAAAAACAGAGCCCTCAGTAGCAACTTCAGAGACATGGGGAGGATGATAAAACTGAGGGAGAAACCCTAGACTGATACACCTCCGATAGACACGAATCCAAGAGACAAAAAGGGGGGGAGTTGACAACTAGTTGCTCCCAGACCAACAGTTCAAAACGGTCCAGAGAATAATCCACCTCATCATCGTAGATCGCCATATTTAGCAAGAAGAAAACTGCAGGAAGGCATGATCACCGAATAAAGTTCGCTAAACCACCTCCAACCATGGGTTGTTGACTGACAAGAAGAAAAGATGTGGGCTCGGTCTTGCGGAAGAGGAAAACCGCAGATCCCCCATCTCGAACCTCCACATGTATGTATGTAGTTATTTATGTTTTCTTTAGGGGACGTTTATATTTTTTAAATTAGTTTTTTAATATAACGATAAGTTTAGTATGCATAAATTTAGGTTATAGTTAAATTATTATAAACTAATAGAGAAATAACATTTTTAATCTGAAATTTTGAAAACAATTATTTTAAGTTAATAAAAATATATAATAAAAATAATAATCTATTTTTAAAGTTACAGTTAAGCTAGACGCCAAATTGATGTATGAGAACCCCTTGTTTGTTGGACAAGAGACCCCGTCTGCACAATGATTTGACTGCTAAAGTTTATTAAGGTATAGATACCCTATTCTTTCTAAATTTGAACCTTATAACCTCCAAAAAGGAAAAATTAGTAACATTTTTCAAAGTAGGTTTTTTAGTACCATAGGATTTGCACTTAAGTTAATTATTATATATTATATGGTGAGAGGCATTATAAGCAATATCATAAACATGAGCACTAATGACCTTTACCAAGTTCAAAATCCATACTTGAATTAAGTGATATTTTGGATACATGCATTTTTTATTAGTAAAATTAATTTTGATATCAAAATAAATATAATTTTATTTACCTTTAATTTTAAAATTTGATATTTAATATTTTGATATCTATAAAACTTTGTTCATTAAAATGAAGGTTAAATATTTACATATTTTTGAATTTATTAAATTTTTGTAACAAGTTTTCCTCATTATAAGAAGAAGTCACAATTCTAATTAGTTGTTTTTATTTATCTTTAATTTTAAAATTTTATATTTAATATTTTGATATCTATAAAACTTTGTTCATTAAAATGAAGGTTAAATATTTACATATTTTTGAAGTTATTAAATTTTTGTAACAAGTTTTCCTCATTATAAGAAGAAGTCACAATTTTAATTAGTTGAATTTTCAATGATATGGATTGAAGTCACAATTCTAATTAGTTGAATTTTCAATGATATAGATTGATCTAGATTGAAGTCACAATTTTCATTGATTGAATGAAGTCACAATTCTCATTGAATTTCAATGATATGGATTGATTTAGAATTGTATAAAACTTTTAGAAACATCAGGATGGACATCATTCCATTATGTATAAAATTTGTATAGTTGATGCTAATTTTCTTCCATATTTTACATACCAAATTGAATTATTTTTCTTCCATATTTTGCATACCAAAATGGTAATTCAATAATATGAATTGATTTAGAATTGTGTAAAACTTTTAAAAACATCATGATGGACATCATTCCATTGTTTATAAAATTTGTATCGTTGATGCTAACTTTCTTCCATATTTTGCATACCAAACTGGATTATTTTTCTTCCATATTTTGCATACCAAAATGGTATCTTGACTTGGATGCTTTAGTATATTTAAAAAAAGAGATCATTCTTGTCCTCTTCTTTTTTATTTAAATATACTTGGTAATTGATTTGAGATTGAAGACGTTTCAAACATTATTATTATTGGTATTTTAAACATTATTATTATTTGTATTATTTTTTGTCTTTATTTAGTTGGTAACATTTTTTCATTATTTTCATGTTTTTCTAATTTTTTTTTTAATAGTTAAAAAGTGGTGTTTGTTTTAATTGTAAATTTTATGATTTTTGAAAATATAAGAATAGGAAATTACAATAAAAACAAAAAAAAATGATTGAAATTTTTATATTTTTTTCTTTTTAATTTTTTTATGAAAACAAAAAGCAAAAAAGATGTGTATCATGTGGAACTTGTAGTTGTTACATTTTTAAGAAGTTTACATAAAAAGTTGTGGTTTTTCGAGATTTCTTTGTTGCAAATATCATTTATAAACAATAATGGAGTCAAGATGAAATGGATCAAAGAAATGGTGCTAAAATGAAAAAACAAAACAAAGAAAAAATAGTTATATACACAATGTTATATGGAGTGATTCTTGTATATTTTTATGTCCATGGAAGACATATAGTAATTGCGATGAAGTATTAGTTTGTTCATACTAAGTCTAATTTTACCTAATGTCAAAGTTTAGCTTTAGTTGTGATTTAATTTATTTTTTACTATTTGTTGGAAATTTAATTATCTAACCTTTGATGGATGTTGTAGAAGTGATGTTTACATGGGATTATGTGCTAGCAAGGGGGCAACGTGTCTATGCCAAATTTTTATTCCTTGTTGTTAATATGATCTCATACAATTCCACATCAAAAGTGTCATCCACACATAGATCTGAGTGTAGAAATGCACTCGTACATTAAATATAAGGAATTTTCAACCAATTGTGTAGAGTTTAATGCAATTACAAACTATATGAAAATTCTTGTGATTTGATTTTTTTTAATATTTGTTGGAAGATTGATTATCTAGCATTTGATTGGTGTTGTAGAGGTTATGTCTACATGGGATTCTATGCTAACAGGGGATAATGAGTATACATCCAATTCATCTTTCCTTGTTAATACGATCTCATACAATTCCACATCAAAAGTGTTATCCCACACATAGACCTAAGGGTAGAAAATCACTAGTACATTAAACGTAAGGAATTTTCAGCGGATTGTGTAGAGTTCAATGTAATTGCAAACTTTATGAAAATTCTAGAGAAGGAACATATCAAGCAACATTTGAACACGTTATGTGATGGTGTTTCAAAGAGTTTGTGCTTAAAAAAACAATATTAAGTGAGGATGTAGAAGGAAAACATTATAATGCCTTTGTATTATCAATGTCATGATGAAAACATATAGACATTAAGAAATTTAAATGGCTTCAAATATTTATACAAACTCAGTATTCAAACACGCACATTTTTTAATAATATATTTATACAAACTCATTATTCAAACACAAGCACTTCTTAACAGTGATTCAACAAACAATGACACCCAAGAAGAAAGGGAGATCAAAGAAGTTTATTTAAATGTTACTTAAGAAATGGTGAAGGTAGTTGACATCATAGACCCAAGATTAATTGACATCATTGGAGAAAACTCAATGAGAGATTCAATGTTTAGAGGTTTAGTAAGCATTATGTGTAATGTGTATTATCTTAAAATCCATTCCATTGTATTGTGGTTGTTGAGTGAACTTGATGAGAACAATGTGCATGTCCATTGAATCACTCATCACCACTTGTTTGATCCAGGGATTTTGTTGTCACGAAAAAGTTATCTTGCTTTCAAGCAATGGATATCAGTAACAAAGATTTGAACTATGGGATTTCTTTCTACAAAGAGAATGGATCATTTCATTAGATATAAAATGTTTATTATGTAGAAGTAATGGTCAATGTTGTAATTATTTGCATCATTAGAGCAATTGATACATGTGATAAACATGGCCTTACTGAGGTACAACTACTTGAGGCCCAAGAGTAGGAGCACCATAATTTTGAGGCTCTGGAAAATGATATTTTAGTTACCAATCATATACTCAATATAAGAAACCCATTAGCTGATACTATCCAAGGTTTGTACATATACTTCCATACATTTTTCACGGGTTTAAACATCTTACCAACACTCATAATGATTGTAAGGGGATGGATTGTCCAAAAGGGTGCAACACATTTGATCAAATTAAAATTGTTCTACTTGCATTAAATATCAAGGTAGCCATGTTTGAAAGATAACGTTGAAGATCACATATTTTATTATATGGAGTGAAGTCCGTCGATATTGTTGCATAATGTCAAAGGGTACTTCTAGAGCTCATTATATTGCAAGCCTATAAGACTTGACCATGGTTTCAATTCATTTTAGCACTTGGATATTACATTTCATGCCTTTATGTATTTATTGTAAAATCATGATGAAAATAAAATAGTAAAAGTTGTTTTTTTAATTAAATGTCATATGTGAATCTATTTTTATAACCTCTTAAAATTGGAAAATATAGTTAAATTTATAATCTAAGTGATTAGAATTTATGGATTAATGGATTATATCTTTTAATTTTATATAAATTTTGTAAGGATATAGTTTTTAAGGGAAAATGTTCTAATTATAATTTAAAAAAAAAATAGAATGTTTGAATAAATGGGTTATATATATGAAGGAGACAATGCATGTAAATATGTGGGTCATTTCTCAAATAATGACCTTTAGGCCTAAGAGATTTATTGAGGAAAGTGTTGCTTTTAAGGGTTATGATTGTAGTGACCTTTAGGCCTGAGAGATTTATTGATGAAGGTGTTGCTTTTAAGGGTTATGATTGTAGTGACCTTTACACCTAAGAGATTATTTAGGCCTTATAATTATTGTTCTAAAAAGAGTTGTTATTTTAAAAACAAGTATCAATTGTTACATGGAATGAACATGAAAATTATTGATAAAACAACTTTTTAATGACCATTACATCAATATCAACATTAATATAATAGATATTTTCAACATTAACATAATAGCTATTTACAAATGTGTCAAAAATTATTATCAATTGTTACATGGAATGAACATGAAAATTATTGATAAAACAACTTTTTAATGACCATTACATCAATATCAACATTAACATAATAGCTATTTACAAATGTGTCAAAAATTATTATAAAAACTATAAATTCAATTTTTTTTATATCTTTTTCTTATGCCATTCACTATTAAATAAATTAATATAAATCCATCTTAACTTCAAATTTAATAAACATTAAAAAAAATTAACAACACATTAAATTTTTATCATAATTAAATATAACTATTTTTATACTAATCTTTAAATAAATAAATAAATAAATTATTTTGTATTAGACTTACAGTGCAGTAAATATCTTTGCAAATATCGGTAAGAGACTAATACCAGAAGTGAGAAGACTAATAAAAGTCCTACACAATAAGACTATGGTAATAATATAATATTTTTTAAACAGAAACACGGGAAAGACAATGCCGCACGTTGATTACATTATTTATCACGTTTTTAGAAAATAATTAATAAATTACTTTCTATGGGGTCAACCTTTTCATAAACACCTGCCACTCTACGACGCATTCCAACCACCGAATATGACGACAAAATTGTAATTAAAACTGTCTCAGAGATATAGATAGGTTGTCATGCATCAACATTTCTAGTTTAGCCACGTGGATTCAATGGCTTGGGAACTTTTACATGGGAAAGGGCCCTTCTGTTTTTTTTCAATGATTTATATTCCCAGCTTTTACTCATACTAAAGAGACTTTTCATTGTGATTGGATGGTAGGGTGGGATTAGGGTTGGAAGTTTGAAGAGACTTTTAATTGTGATTGGATGGTAGGATGGGATTAGGGTTGGAAGTTTGATGTTGTAAAATTTGAGTGGGCAAAATAGTTAAGAATATGTCTTTCCTTGTTGGAGGTCAATGATTCAAATCCAAGAGGAGTAGGGTTTGTATACCTCCCAAAACTTGAATACTCAAATCAAAGTAAAATACAAATATAATTATGAATAAAAGTACTAAAAAACATTTATTTTAGAAGGATAAATCATCAACCAAATCATTAAATTTGGTACTAAAAAGATTGTGCTCCAACCTTCAAATACATTTTCATAAATAGAGGAGTATATAATTACTCTTCATCACACAACTATATAACCCAACATGTCTAAAATGCTTTCTAGGATACTAGAAAGCAAGTCTTTTGATGTTGATATTAATGATCACCAATCTAAGTTTTCAAGAAAAAGTCTTTTGATGTTGATATTAATGATCACTAATCTAAGTTTATGCACATAAACAATATCATGCATTTCTCTAGGTCCATTAAGAAAACTCAAAACTTCTCCAACATTTGTGCACATTTACACAAAAAAACATGGTTTATTTAAAAAAAGGACTAGGATCATGTTTAGCAAGAAATCCCTCCTAATGTTCCCATATATGTCAAGTGCTTTGATCCATTTGCAAATCATCTTTAGACAAGGAGTCCATTAGCATATTCCTCTCTCTATATACATGGGAGAAATAGATTTGGTTAATGGTTTCTTTCATATTCATAACTTCCTCATAAATAGGTCTTAAAAAAAAATCCATTGCACAAGCCCCATTTAACCAATTTATAACCACTTGTGAATCGTTCATCGCTTGAAATTTATGACCCCCTCCATGCCAACCAACATAAGAATCAACTTTAAAGTTAATTGTTGAGCATTATTATTGTAGTTCCTACCCAAACCAACTTTAAATTTGAGAAAGTGTGAATCAAACACGTACATTATTCCCCCCCTACCTCACCTACTGGTGGCTCACCTTGTGAGGCTCCATCAAAGTATTCCTAAGCTCTAGATTTGTATATAATCTCATTTTACCACAACCCTGCGAGGTTTTATACCCTTTAACTATTTGAGGCTTCTAAGGATGGACATAGACTGAGAAGCATGTTGTTGATGAGGGGAAAGTTGTAATACACCAGTTTTAATCCTTGAATTGGTAATGTGTGTGTGAGAGAGAGAGATGAAAGGATAAGGGGAAAATGATCTAATATGTAAATATTGTACATTGAAGGATAATAACAAAAATACATCATCGATTGTAGACGGATAATGAGAAAAACATGGGCGTCTATGATTCCACAAGAGAGGAAAGGGGGCTTAGGGGGCTAAAAAGGGGCCAAAAGAGGAATAATATTATTTTATTCTAAGCCTAAGTGATTTACCTCATGTTATCCTAAGTAATATCAATCTTGGGATGAGTTTCCAAGTGAGCTACATGGGCTTCTTAGGAAGACACGTGGTAAGTTGTTAGCATTCAAATATATTCCATGAATTTTGGTTATGCAAGGGAGAATTGCCACTCATTATTCTGAGGAGAATGTCTAAAAGGCTAGGTTTCCACACTATGAATGTAACATAATGTTAGGCATGGTTGTTATGAAAACCATGAAGAAATTATGCCCGTGTGCATGAGAAATTATTGCCATTGATCAAAATTAGTGACAACTAAGAATCCTTGAAGTCCCTAACTGATCCGACATCTTTTCATCGATGTGACTTATTAAAGAATTGTATTAAATGAGCATAAAATGAAGTGCACCATAAAGAAGGAAAAACTCAATAGTGAAGAGACATATGCATCAGATCTGATCAAAAAAATTTGATAATGGAGTTCGTCCCTGGTGGACTACGTCTCCGGGTCCTGCTCTCAAATGGGTAGGCCTTTTTATTAACTCAGCAAAATAATTTGGCAAAATACTTAAGTATACCTCATTCTGGAGTTAAGTTACAGAATCTTTGCTCAGATCAGAAAACAAACAACACCACTGAGTTCATGGCGTCAAATTACCCAAACATGACTGTCTCCATGCCTCGATCTGAGTCTGGCACTTTCAGGCCCATGAGAAATTTTGTCTTGGTTTTCATGCCTGCACCTGCAATAAATTCATGGGAAAATGGCTTATTTTATGTCCCTTGTTCATACGGTCATGCACCCCTGGTTTGACCCCCGTCCACTCGCGAAAACCAATTTTTAAATAATAATTGGGGGCAGATTAAACAATGGGGGCATTATCCCAAACAGTTGGCAGAGTTAATGTTAAGGCGTTTGTTTTTTGGGGAGGTCCCAGGGTCGAACCCGTGGACCTCCCATTTTGGGCACTATGCTGTAACGATACGATATGTGGTTGTAACCCCCGCTAACTTTGGAGTGTGGTCTGATATGGCGGATCCCGCCAGATCTGGCAGCGAACTACCCAACCTTTTTGGCGGATTGTGTTATATTTGGTGGACTGGGGGTTGGCGCCAACCAACCTCTTTCTAATTTTGAATTTCGGTTGTTGTGTGTCCTTGGGCATTTTCCCCCTGCCACGTGGCGTCTTTTCATTGGCCCACATCACTATATTGCACAGACCTACCACGTCATATTTTCCACATCAACCTATCGGGTGGATGTACGGTATACCACATGGTACTTTCCCATTGGTCCACAAATTGACCAGAAAAGTCCAAAATCAAGTGACACGTGGAAACCTCTGGTGTTGCCACGTCATCATGCTGACATCAACATGACATGTGTCATCATCTGCATGGTCCACATACCCTGTACGGATGTTGATGTCATCTGTACTGATGTTGACGTCAACAATACGAATGTTGATTCATCACGGATGCCTGGGCTAGGTTGACCGAAACTTTGACCGCAAATATATTTTGATCTGTAACTTCGTTTGATGAGTCGTTTATGCCATTGGAAATATTGTGATGCGCTCTTCGCGATGATGCCGATTTCACTGAGTTTTGAGGAATTTTATTTTTTTCCCTTTCTCTGTCTGTTGAGGCCATTTTGAGCTTCTTGAGGTGCTTCTGTGAATTCTAAGTTATCCTTAGACTTCTTTGGATCCTTTTTGGATCACGCCTTCCCACTAAGAGTTTTTTGGACCACCAAAATCTTTCATCAATCAACATAGAAGTGAGGGAAGAGTTCTCTCACCTTGTCTTTCTCAATCCACTTTGCCTTGTTTCGATGTGTGCCCTTTAAGCCCACACAAAGATAATCAACATCACCCCTGCATGAAGTCCTCGTCCTTCTATCCAGGATGATATCTTCCTTAAACTTGTCCAAGTACTCAGGAGAAAACTCATCAACTAAAGGTATCGAAACTTCCTCACCCTGATCCATGATCATGGGAGGCTAAAAAAATTTCATGTTTTCCACGTTTACAACTGAGTAAATCTGCATGTATGGTGGAAGATCTAAATGAAAAACATTGGTACCGCTTTTCTCCAAAATAGTGAAGGGTCCATATCAGATGGGATTGAGTTTCTTGTCTTCACCCTTCAATCTCTCCTTGTGTATGTGAAGCCATACCTAGTCTCCAACCTGGATCTGATGATCAACCCTATGTTTGTCATGAAGAGTTTTATATTGTGCTTGACTTTTCTCCAAATGTTCCCTTGACTGCTTGGTGTACCTACTGGATCCTCTAAATGAACTTGCAGGCCCTGTCTTTGTTTCTTTCTTCATTGGAATCAAAATCTCTCCCATACATCACGTCCAAAGGAACCTTAGGTAAATATCCAAAACATGTCTCGAATGGTGAACACTGAGTGGAATAATGTAAGGCTCGATTGTAGGCATGTTGTACATAGGGTATATGTTCATCCCATAACTTGGGATGTTTGTTGCAGTAGCCACAAAGAAAAAGTACCATTGTTCAGTTAACAACCTTTGTCTGTCCGTCGATCTGTGGATGAAAAGCAGTGCTCCTCTTCAACTTGGTGTCCATCATTCTCCACAAGCTTGTCCAAAAATATCCAAGGAATCGAGTATGTCGATCCGAAACAATGGATGTGGGTAACCCAAAATGAACCCAAACATACTGAAAGAAGAGATTAGTAGTCTGCTCATAAGTGATCTACTTTTTACATGGCATAAAGATACACATCTTGTTGAACCTATCCACTACAACATATAAATAGTCATGACCCCTTTTTGACATTGGTAAACCCCCTACAAAATCCATCGATATAATATCCCATGGATGGGATAGAACAGAGAGTGGTGAGTATAGCCCCAATTTTCTATTAGTGGGATTACAAGTAGAACACATCACACACCCCTTTACATATTTAGTTACATTTTCTTTCATCTGAGGCCCATAACAAAACCTTTTCAAATGAGCCATAGTTTTTCCCACCCTAAAATTCCCAGACATAAGAGAAGTGTGAGCTTTTTGTATTACATGGACTCGTTCACTTGTAGGATTACACAGCTTTTTAAGATGGTAGAGTAGTTTTCCCTGTACAAAATAGTTCTCTACCTGTGCACCATGGGTTATCTTCTCAAATACCTCTTTAAAATATTCATCAACAACATATTGTTCCACATAGCTATCATGAGATAAATAAGCATTCTTCAAAATAATAGACGCAGCAATAGGAGGTCTAGAAATCATATCAGCTACCTTGTTACTTGTACCCTTTTTGTATTTGATTACCAAATGAAACTGTTGAAGAAAACCCATCCGCCTGTAATGTTGAGATTGTTGCAGCTTGGTTTGTGCTTGGAGTTATTGTAAGGGCTGGTGATATGTATGTATGATTGTTTACTTCCCTAACAAGTAGTGCTTCCATTTCTTTACACTTTGAACTAATGCATACAACTCTTTATCATATTTAGGATAGTTAACAAAAACTTGGTTAAAAGTTTCAAAGTGGTAACAGATAGGCTTACGATATTGCATAAATACTGCACCCATGGCATATCTGGTGGCATCTGTCTCGATCTCGAAAGGCTGTTGAATATTTGACAGTGCTAATATGGGTGTGGTACTGATATTTTCCTTCAAAGTGTCGAAGGCCTTTTGTTGCTTTCCTCCCCACTGAAAAGTGTTCTTCACACTGGTTAAGGCGTGCAAAGGAGCTACAAAAAATGAGAAGTTTGAAATGAATCTCCTCCAGTATTGGACTGCACCTAAGAAGCTGCGTACTTCGGTTACACTTTTGGGCTCAGACCAATTTACAATTACATCAATATTGGAAGGATCAATTTTTAATTGTCCTCCTCCTACAATATGACCTACGTATACAAGTGCAGTATTGCCAAATTCACAATTGGAAAATTTTCCGTACAACTTTTCCCTTTGCAAAGTATCTAATACTTGCTTTACATGCCTTACATGTTCATCCCAAGTCCCACTAAATATAAGAATGTCGTCTAAATATACAATTACAAAATCATCTAGAAATGGCCTGAATACATCATTCATCACACGCATGAAGGTTGTCGTAGCATTACAAAGACCAAACAACATAACTAACCACTCAAACAATCCGTGTTTGGTTTTAAAGGCAGTTTTCCATGCATCCTATTCTGCAACCCTGATTTGATGGTATCCACTGCGTAAATTCAACTTAGTGAAATAAACCTCATTCTTTAATTGATCAAGTAAATCATCTATACAAGGGGGAGGGTATCAATTTTTCACCGTGATTTTGTTTAAGGCTCGATAATCGACACACATTATCCATGTGCCATCCTTCTTTGGCACCATCACGATCGGAGAACCACAAGGAAATGAACTGGGCATGATGTCCCCTTGATCCAATAAGCCTTGTACCTACTTTTTGATCTTTGTCATATCTACAATTGACATCCTGTACATGCCCACATTAGGAAGAGGAGAATCTCGTTGAATATGTATTTCATGTTGGATTTCCCTCTTAGGAGGTAATCCATCTCGATCTTGAAAAATATCATCACGCTTAGAAACATTATCAATTAATTCTTTCTTATGAGAAGGATCACATCCTTGGAAGGGGTCGGATGTTCCGACATCCTTTTCCCTTATGACCATGAGTACATATCTCTTATTAGTGTTTATGAGTCTCTTCATTTGTCCTGCAGTAACAAGTGTGGTGTTTACCCTCATGCTTTGGGCTCTAAAAATATATTCCACTCCCCCTTTAGTAAGGTGATATTTGTTCTCATGACGAAAGAAGATTGTTTTCCTATCATAAAGATAAGGACTCCCTAGCACTATGCCATATATCAAGTGATACAACATCCAAATCCACTTCATCAATAAACTTTGAAGCAATAGAAAATTTGACCCTAGACTGCTTGGTGACATTAAGTTTTGCTTTATCACATACCCAACCAAGAGGATAAGGCTTTGGATGTGGTTTAGTTTCAAGACCCATATTTTTGACAAATGCTTCAAATATCAAGTTTACTTGGGAACCCAGATCAAATAATGTATCTATCTTAGTGTGCTTAGATACAACCCTTATGTGAAATAATTCATTCCTCTTTCTTTCATCATCATGATATTCATTATTGGAATTTGAACAAGCATGAAGGGAATCTTTACCTTGTACTCCAACCGTTGTGATCTTTTCTTCGTCTCCTGAATTAGAACCAAGATCTTGTTGCATTGTATCAATGGTATTTGTCGTCCCCTTTGCACCGAACTGTTTCGGTCTTTTCTCTAGATGTAATTTCCAATAGTGTTCATCATCGTGACCATTCTTCTTGCAATGAGTGCAAGATGGATTTCCTTCTTCCCTCTTTACAGTGGTGTTCTTTTTGTCCTTCCTTTTAATATTTTTAAACTACTTATGTGGGAAATTGGAAGGTTTCTTTGTGGAATCTTCTTGAACATGATTTCCCCTGTTCTCAAGGTGTGTAGCTTGCACACAAACTTCGTCAAGACTGGTGGGGTTAAACAATAGTAAAGTATGACGAATATAACTGTGAAGTGCGCTAATATACTTCATTAAAGTTTCATAAGAATCTAAAGGAATGTTTAATGCAAGAGCTTTCTTCCTAAATTCTTCCGTGAAACTTTGTACAGTTTGACATTTACTCTGTCTTGAAGTTTGTCATTCCATCATTGCTTTATGTAAATAACCCAATGGATAAAATTGCTTCCTTATTGCTAATTTAAATTGCGACCGTGATGAAAGAAGATTACCACACTTACTTATGTCCTAAAGTTTTCTATCCCACCATATGAGAGAAGTGCCTTCCAACCGAAGAGAGGCCAATTGTACTTTAACTTCCTCTTCATCAATCTATTGAACACAACAATATACTTCAACCTGTCGGATCCAATTATCTAGATTTTTAGGATTAGCATCTCCATTAAACATAGGTAAAGAAAAATTTACATCAAGCTTTAATAATGGTTTCTTAAAATAAGTTTTATGTCTAGAATGATGAGAATGCTCAGAGGAAGAAGAGATAGAACTCGATGGTGAAGATGGAGGCTCAGGAGGGTCTCCTCCAGCCTCTTGATTCACTAAAGAATTATCATCTGCTTGTGCTTCCTTTTTCTTCCCTTTCTTCTTCATCCTCTTCTTGTAGTTTCCACACATTTGCTTGACCATTTATGACATGTAATAAAATACCATATGGAAGTTTTTCTCCTGTTCATCACACTTGTCCTCTTCGACCATTTTCTTCCTTTGGGATGCACGACCAACTTCTGGGTTGAAACTCTTATGTGTTCCTTCACCCTGCTTATGCTTGTCCCTAGTAAGCATTCACACTCAACAAATCAAGTCAAAGATGACTGCTCTGATACCAACATGATCCAGGATCTTTTCATCGATGTGACTTATTAAAGAATTGTATTAAATGAGAATAAAATGAAGTGCACCATAAAGAAGGAAAAACTCAATAATGAAGAGACATATGCATCATATCTAAACACAAAAACTTGGTAAAGGAGTTCATCCCTAGTGGACTATGTCTCTGAGTCCTTCTCTCAAATGGGTAGACCGTTTTATTAACTCAACAAAAGAATTTGGAAAAATACATAAGTATACCTCATTCTCGAGTTAAGTTGCATAAGATTTGCTCAGATCAGAAAACAAAAAGCGCCACTGAATTTGTGGCGTCAAATTACCCAAAAATGATTGTCTCCATGCCTCGATCTGAATCTGGCACTTTCAGGCCCATGAGAAATTTTGTCTTAGTTTATGTGCCTGCACCTACAATAAATTCATGGGAAAATGTCTCATTTTTCATTCCCCATCCATACGGTCGCGTGCCCTTGGTCTAACCCCCATCCACTGGCGAAAACCAATTTTTAAATAATAATTGGGGGCAGATTAAACAATGGGGGCATTTGCTCAAACGATTGGCAGAGTTAATGTTAAGGCGTTTGTTTGTTGGGGAGGTCCCGGGGTCGAACCCGCGAACCTCCCATTTTGGGCACTCTGTTGTAACGATATGATATGTGGTTGTAACCCCCGCTAACTTTGGAGTGTGGTTTGATATGGAAGATCCAGCTAGATCTGGTGGTGAACTGCCCAACCTTTTTGGAAAATTGTGTTATATTTGGTGGACTAGGGGTTGGCGCCAGCCAACCCCTTTCTAATTTTGAATTTTGGTTGTTGGGCATCCTTGGGAATTTTCCCGCTGCCATGTGGCAGCCCATGACTGGGCCACGTGGCAACCTTTCATCGACCCATGTCACTATACTGCACAGACCTGCCATGTCATCTTTGCCACAACAACCTGCTACATCACTTGTCGGGTGGCTATACAATTTGCCACGTGGTTGTACGGATTTCCATGTGGCTGTACAGACTACCACGCAACACTTTCCCATTGGTCCATGGATTGATCGAAAAAGTCCAAAATCGAGTGACACATGGTAGCCTATGTTGCTTCCATGTCATCATGTTGACATCATCATGACACATGTCACCCTATGCATGTTTTGCGTACCCTATACAGACGATGAAATTCTCCATACTAATGCTGATGTCAGCAGTACGAATGATGACTCATCCCTGTTGAATGGGATAGGTTGACCGAAACCTTGACCGTGAACATATTTTGATCTGTAACTCTATTTGACGAGCCGTTTACGTCATTGGAAATATTGCGACGCACTCTTCACGATGATGCCAATTTCACTGAGTTTTGAGGACTTTTATTTTTTTCCCTTTCTCTATCTGTTGAGGCCATTCTAAGCTTCCTGAGGTTCTTCTATGAATTCTGAGTTATCCTTAGCCTTCTATAGATCCTTTTTGGATAACCAACAAAGAGATTCCCTGGCTAGTCTATACTAGATCCCAGGAAGGAAATGGGATAGCCCGAGGGACTGCATAGAAGAGAAGGGAATCCCATTCCTTGGGTTGTGGTTTTTAATGAATATGGTGGTACTCATTGATAGAGGCCATGTTAATGGTGAAATTTGGGCATTGATTAATGAGAGAAATCATAAAGAAATCCAATGGAACATTTGGACAAATTCTAAACGGTTTGTAGTGGGGATGCAAAAATAATCCAAAATCCACTATTTCAGGGAACGTTTTGGTGATTTTTGGAATCTTTAGTAGAGGAAAAGGGAACCAAGATCATTAGTATGGAAGATTTGTATTACTTGAAATTTGGTGTCATCAATAATACAGTAAACTGTGTCTCACTTCAATTTTTCTAGTTTTGTTTTGTTTGAGAGATAGCCATTTTGGCTAAAAAAATTGTCCAGAGAAAGTGCAAAAATGACAAAGTTGACAATTCCAAATTGATGAAAACATTGATTGGATCATCAGATCACCAATAAAAAAGTTGGTTTGTACTCACAATCATGATTGTTATATAAAAAATTTATTGGTTATTGATAGATTTTCTTCTACAGGTGGCAGAAGTTGGTCTCCAAGCTTGATTGTACTAGTGAGAAAAGTACAAAAAATGGGCAAAATTGGTGAATTATGAGAGCTATAACTTTTAGATTTGAGTTGAGATTGGAGCATGATTATAGTCAATGGAAAAATTATTCAAAGGGGAATATGTATGAAGGCTGATATTTTGGATAAGTGCTTCAGAGTTCTTCATAAATTGGGAAGGACCTGTAGCCTTACTTGACAAAAAATTGGCATTCTGCATAATTTCCAGAATTTGAAGGAAATGCTACAAATCTAGAAATGATGTGTATCTAACAATTTTATTTTCATGCAAAATTATTCCATAATCATTTCTACAAAAAAGACAAGTAAAGATCATAATTGAAGAGCAACATTAAGGAAGATGAAACTTGGAATATGCATAGGGACCTTACAGTCATGAAGAATAAGTTGAGGGTTTGAATATTAGTATGAGAAATGAAGATAGATAGTCTAATGGACACAAAGACATAATGGAGCCATCAAAACTGCTAGAAACCATAAGGAATTTGAATATGGGGGTGAAAATTTATGGAGTTGATAATGAGAGGCTAATGAGAGCCTAGGAGAAACAAAATCATATAAACACTCAACTACTACAAAATTCAAATTAGTTGCAAAGGAAAATAAAGAATGGATTGGATTCAAGACATGAGGAATAAGGAAGACCTCATGCAAGGAGGGATAGGCATAGAAGATCCATACACTTAAGAAGTGCTACTAGAACTCAAAGTGTAGCATCCCAAAACCCTTGTTGGACAATGCCACAAGGAAATTATAAACTCTCATTCCATTAAATTCACTAGAAATGCTTTACAAATGCAGCGATTAATGTAGAATAACAACAAGTATATATATATATACAAGAAAAAACCCATGAAAATAAATGCATAAATATTAACACAACACATAAATTAACACACAATAGGCACTTATCTTTGGTAAAAAGAACACCAACTATGTGCATACCTTCCACGCTCCTCCCATCCTTAGACCACACTACTCATAACTCTCAACAATGGGTCATCGCCAAGCTGGGGCTAAAACTCCACCTGGATACAGAATCCTAACCAAGCTAAAGTCTCTCAGACAACATAAAAATCAGATTCAGGTGCCAACTCTAGAAAACAACCTATAGTCTCTCATTCCCCACATGCATGTCCCACCCCAGGAAGTGTGCCCCTTCTCTTCTCAACAGTCCCTCATGTGCCCCACTTCCCTTCCAGGGCTTCAACAACAGGTCGGACAAGAAGTCTCAGATCCTTGTAGTTGTAGCTTGTAACCTTGGGAATCAATTCCCAATAGTTCGCTCACCTGGAGAGAATTCTCATAGGCCTGACAAGTTGCTTCTTCAATTTCCCACGAGCCTGAAACCCGCCTCTGCAGTTCAATTCCAAATCTTTCCATGGTACATGTATAGGTTCAGGTACATGTGATGGCGGCATGAAGGTACGATTGACAACAATATGGTCAGGTGAGAATCAATGATGGAATGATAGGAAAATGAACTAAGTCCCTAAAACTTATGTGCATGTTCCCAACTTGACACTTGTCATGTTGGGAACTACATGGGTCCCCCACATGGACCCACCATATGGTGATACGTTCCCCCTTAGAGAATTAGAATAAATTAAATTATCCCATACTTTAGACTTTAAACTTTAGGAATATTAATAAAATATTCCTTTTTGGCTTAAGCCCCCTTAGCTTAGCCTTTTTCCTAGAATCTTTGCCCCCTTTCCTAGACTCCTAGCCCCCTTTCCCATTCTAGTGGATTTTATCCCCCCATACTCTTTTATCTGGTAGGTCTGCAACAATGATGTGTTTTCATTAAAATCTGAGTGTGATTATATTTTACAAATATAGACTCACTAACCTTTTAGCTTCTGCCTCTCTAGCCTAATAACCACACAAGAACTCTGGCCTCAAAATACATATATACAAAGGAACTATGGCCCAAATATCTTGGCTCACTAGCCTATATGTATATTTACATTTACAATTACAATTGGGGTTCAGCCTAGGGGTATTACACAAATGAATCATTATTCACCAACTCGCTCAACCAAGAAGTCATATGCATATGACGAATCCAAGAGAAACCCATAAGTATGTTGGATTATTAAGAGGGGGGGTGAATCAATAATAGAGAAATGTAATCATTTTTAACAATATAATGCAAGTGTTATATCAATGTAGCATTATCATCAAATATTTGCAAAGTAAATAAACAATGAACAAATGAACAATCATACACATACACAGTACACCGGTGTTTTTATGTGGAAACCCAAAGCAAGAGAAAACCACATAATTCTTTTTATTATATGTCTTGAAGAATTACATCCATTGGAAGCACCAACTTCCTTTTTTTTTCTAGCTGCAACTAGAAGGAGGCTCCAACCCCCTAGTTTCTTAGGATACAACCTGAGGGAAGCTCCAACTCCCTAATTCTTTGGCTACAACTAGAAAGAGGTTACAACCCCCTATGTTCTTCAGCTACAACTGGAAGATGGATACAACCACATGTCCTTGCCCCGTCCAACCACCCTGACGTATAAGTATAATGATGGAACCACTGTCACACTATCACTGTGAGATATACTGTTGTAAACATGTACCAATAAACCTGCACCAAACAACCTGTACCAATAACATGAACCATGTATCAACCATGCATCAACCTGTACCTCAACCTCTAATAAACCTATACCATAAACAAGTGCATCAAGCATGCACCAACCTGTTCCTCAACATGCAAATCTTCCTTAACTTTAACAATAAGAGACTAGCATTTTCATCAAACTTTACTTTAGTCTCACATGACTAGTTTTGGATTAGTTAACAACTCTAACTTGAAATAATCATAACTATGTACCTGTAATGAATAAATATCTAAAAATAGTACACAATGTTCTTTAGTGTATTTTATGAAATTCCTCCAGGTGTCACTACTTGGAACCTCTCATAAAAGGAGTTATAGCAAAAATGGCATACCTTGTTGAATTTTGGCTTATTTTAGAGAGCGGACTTGTAGAGCGTGCCCCGCACGGAATATTTGTTGTATGGATCTGAAAATTTCACACAAAATACTAAAGAATGTACTCTAACCAAAACATTTGGTCTTACTAAATTTGGATCTGTTATGAATAAGTTATGACGTTTTTACCCGAAACACTTGTTTTAGACTAGTTTCAGGACTAGCCGCAAACCCTATTTTCCACGGAATGTAACTCCAAAAATACAATGACCCACAAGATTAAATTCGTACCACAACTACTTGGATATGTTTCCTCAATGGCCTCCCAATTGCACGGTCTGAATCATTCTAGAAAAAAACGTTATTGCAAAAATGGTGAGATGACCTGTAAATAACATACCTTAGAAAGCATCATCAAAAGAATTTATCCTCCCTTGAATTTCGTCCATCTTTACTTCACCTTCCCTCTGAAATCCATCTTAGATATCCTTTGGTTACCTCAGTCAACTGTAGATATTCAATATTCTCAAGTGTAATTAAAATGAGAGAGCCTTGCCTCTTATTTATACTTTCATGTAGCTTCCTCAAGGGGTTACCTTTTAACCATCTTAACCCAATTTCCTTATTTTAGGGCTAACCCACTTCTAACCACTTTCCATAATTAGAAAGTTCTCCATTTACTTTATTATTTAATTAATCCTCCTTGAGTTTGTCACTTCACTTTATTATTTAAATAATCCTCTTTGACTTTGTCACTTGACTTTATTATTTAAATAATCCTTTCACTTTATTATTTAAATAATCCTCTTTGACTTTGTCACTTCACTTTATTATTTAAATAATCATTTTTTACTTTGTCACTTCACTTTATTATTTAAATAATTTATTCTTTGCAAGCACTTTGACTTCTTTGACCTTTTGGGGCTTCAAGCCAACATATGAGCATCCTCCAAATCCGTAAGGCCATAACTCTCAAACTGTGAGTTATGTGACATTCCACATACCACCAGAAATGGCATGACATGTACTATCCATTTAGAATAGTCTTACTTGAAAATATATCAAAACTCATACCATTATACATCAAACAAACTTGGGTCCATTACCTAAACATTTTTGCTACCGGAATTCTCTACCGGACTTTCTTCAAGGGTTGACATCAATGACAACCAACCCAATGAATCAACAATATCCCCCTTTGACATTGATGGAAACACTCTGATGCAATACTGGAATCTTATCCCTCATGCTCCCCCTGGAACCATGACTACATCTCTGTGACCAACGCTCCCTCTGGAACCATGCCTATGTTCTCTGCATCTGATAAATCTCTCCCCCTTTGTCATCAATGGAAAAGGTATCTTCCCATTCGGGTCTACTCCCCCTAACTGACTCGTCTTATCTCCCAACCTGAACTATCCTCTTTATGGTGCTTCCTTGTGTATATCTAAGACATATAAGATAAGCATTTAAAAGCATTCATTTTGGAGTAGAAATAACTCTGAGTCTTTGGCAAAGATACTCAAAGGCTTCCCATGGAAGCAGTTTTGTAAAGCTATCTGCCACTTGTTCTTTTGTGCCCACATATTCAACTCTAGTGTTCTTTTCTGCAACCTATTCACGTACAAAGTGATACTTGATTGGAATTTGATTCGTCTTGGAGTGCATCACCGGGTTCTTTGAGATATTGATGGTGCTTGTATTATCACAATAGATTGGAATGGGCTCATCATACTCAACATGTATATTTGTCAAAGTTTGTTTCATCCATAGAACCTGTGTACAACATGTTGTTGCTGCAATATACTCTACCTTGGCTGTAGATAAAGATATTGATGATTGTTTCTTGCTTAGCCATGATACTAAACACTCACCCAAGTAGAACGTTGCTCCATTGGTGCTTCGTCGGTTATCAATGAAACTTGCCCAATCTGCATCTGTGTAGGCAATAAGTGATAGATCCTTTCCTTTTGGATACTATAATCCAAACTCTTATGTTCCTTTGAGATATCTGAAAATCCTCTTCACTGCTAATACATGTGATTCCTTTGGTGCTTCTTGAAATCGTGCCACATCTCCAACTGCTTGCACTACGTCTGGTCTAGATGTTGTCACATATAGTAGGCTACCAATCATTGACATGTATTGCCTCTGATATGTAGACTTTGAATCATCATCTTTGCTCAACTTGCAACTGGTTTGCATGGGAGTGATAACTGGTTTGCAATCTTCCCTTCCAAACCTCTTTATCATTTCTCTGATATACTTGGTTTGAGAAATAAAAATTCCTTGGTTGCTTTAACGTATCTGAAGACCCAGAAAGAAGGATAGTTCTCCAAGTAATGACATTTCAAATTCACTCTACATGTCCTTTGCAAATTTCTGGCTTAACATGTCATCAATACTTCCAAAAATAATATCATCAACATAAACTTCAATTAATAAAATACTATCTTGAGCTATCATGATGCAGAGGTTGTTGTATGCACTTCCTTTTCTGAACCCTACCTGTTGTAAATATTTATCTAGTCTAGAGTACCATGCTCTAGGAGCCTGTTTTAGACCATACAAGGCCTTCTTTAATTTACATGCATAATCTACATTCTTTGACAACCAAAATCTTTCTGGTTGTTCAATGTAGACTTCTTCTTCAAGTTCCCCATTTAGAAAAGATGATTTTTCATCCATCTGATACACTTTAATATTTTTGGATCATGCATAAGCTAAACGCAATCAGATTTCTTCCATTCTGGAAACTGGGGCAAATGTCTCTTCAAAGTCGATTCCTTCAACCTGTGCATATCCTTTACATACCAATCTATCTTTGTTCCTTGTAACTTGTCCATATTCATTCAATTTATTCATGTATACCCAATTTGTGTTGATCACATTCTTATCCTTTGGTCTTGGAATGATCTGAATTTTATGAGTAGAACGAAATGGCTACAGATTATTAACAAGTTCTTAACACAAAATAACATAGATACAATAAAATTGGTTTTCTATTCAATAAGTAAATAAGTTGAAACTGTAAAATGCAGCGGAAACAAGCTTGCTATAATGGTGGCGGCTTATCTCTGAGAAGAGATGTGACGGTTGCGCTCATTCGCAAGAAGATGATTAAAATGAGGCTCTGAAGGCCTTTTTACAGTAAACAGGAATTCCAAAAACCCTAGACATCCAAAAAACCTAACCCTAGGAGATGAAGCGCCAAAAGTCATGTGGACCCCATCTGGGTAAGTTAGTACATCAACTTCCTGGGGTCGTAACTTTTGCATACGATCTTTGTTTTAGGCGTATGATAGCCCATTCGAAAGGTATTGTCGAGGATATTCATTTTGTGGGATAAAGCATGCCTTTGAATATCATTGAGAATCTCTATCCCGAAAAACCTTCATTTAGGCCCTCAAAATGGCCCTGGAAGTTAAAACTACTAAAAATAGTAAATTTCCAAAATTGTCAGAAAATTGTTTTGAGTCAGTTGGAAAAGGTGGGTGGCCACTGATATCAACCTAGATCAATCCTCCCTCCTTAGGAAGAAATTTTATCCATTGTGTTGAGTTCCCCCATTAGATGAGAAATTTTCTGTTGAATTTGGCCCTGGGTGAGCCACTTGCCTTGGTGTAGGAATTGCCCTACTTTGATGACTCGATAAAGTTGGATCCTTTGTTGTCGATTCCCCTTGATCTGTGTGTCCACAATCTGATCGATGGATGCATGTTGTATTCAGTCAGGGTTGAGCTCTGTAGGTGTCAGCTGCTCTGCTGCATTTGAGGTGTCCAATAATGGTGGGAAATAAGGGCGAAGGAGATCCACGTTGAACACTGGGTGCATGCCAAGGAAAGGAGGAATGTTGAGCTCAAAAGAATTATCCCCCACAACCTTGGTGATGGTGTAAGATCCATAACGAAGTGGGCGAAGCCTCCGATGGGGCCCTGTAAGGCATTCTTTCTGCAAGTGCAACCAAACTTTGTCGCCCACCTGAAACTTATGTGGCACCCGATGTTGATCATGGCATTTCTTGTACTTGTCATTTGACTTCTGTAGGATATCTTGAACCTGTTGGTGGATGTTCTATATCCGCTCAATGAAACAGGTGGCTTTGTCAGCTTTAGTTGAAGTAGGATATGAGTCGGTCGAGGTGACCACAAGGGGAAGTGCAACATCTATGGGACCCAATGGTTGGAATCCCAACCCCACCTGAAAGGGGTTGTGGTCGGTTGAGCTATGAAGGGCTCAGTTGTAGCTATGTTGGACATAGGGAAGGATCTCATTCCATGTGCGAGGGTGCTTTGAATTATGCATGTGAAGAATATGCACAATCATTCGATTTACGACCTTGGTTTGGCCATCTGTCTGGGGGTGGAAGGTCGTGGATTTGGGGAGCTTGGTATCCAGCAGTGACCAGAGGCTCGACCAGAATGTGTTGAGAATATGATTGTCCCAATCTTAGACAATGGTTTGTGGGATTCCAAAATGTACCCAGACTCGTTTAAAGAAGAGCTTGGCAGTGGCCTCTGTTGTGATGTTCTTCTTGCAGGCAACCATAATCTCCATCTTAGAAAAGCGATAAAAAACCACAAAAACACAGTCATTTTCCTGCTTGGTGGATAGGAGCCCGACATGTAGTCCATTGATATGGATTCCCATGGCCTGTCAGGAGTAGGAAGAGGGGTGTACAAGCCATGTTTCTTAGTGGTCGGTTTGGAAATAACGCAGGCAGTGCAGGGCATGATATACTTGTTGACCTCCTTTCGAAGTTTCGACCAGTAGAAATTTTTTTGTAGCATCACCAATGTATTCGACGCCGAAGTGTCTTGCCACCCAACTGTAGTGGGATTCCCAGATCAGCTTCGCTCGCTCGCTTGATGGAACACAGATATGGCCCAAACAACACAACAACCCATCCTAAAGATGGAAATTATCGACAACTATGTTTTCACCCAACATTTGGTAGGTGGTGGTGAAGTCCAGGTCTATCTCATAGAGTTGCATCCATCGAGAGGTCTCAAGGCCACAGGATTCTAGCACCGTGGTGAGTGCTGCAACTGGCGATTTGTTGAAGCAATCAGCGACGCGATTGGTGCTTCTTGTTTTATACTTGATGTTGAGGTGTAATTGTTGCAAGTATGTGGACCACTTTTGATGGAGATCATTCTGCAATTTTCTTTGTGTCTGCATGAACTGTAGTGGCTTATGATCAGTGTGGATGACTGTCTCTTTCCCAAGAATGTAATGTCTCCACTGGAGGTAGGCTTTCACAATGGAGTACATTTCTTTGTCATAAGTAGGTTATTTATGGACAACATATGATAGTGTCTCACTATGATAGGCCACGGGGTGACTATGCTGAGTGAGAACGGTGCCCACCGCATAGTCTGAAGTATCTATCTCGATCTCAAAGGGTTGTTGCAGGTATGGTAGTGAAAGTACTAGGGTTGAGCACAAGCACTGCTTCAAATCTTCGAATGGTTTTTCTTGGGACCATCCCCACGCAAATTTCGCCTTACCACCACCCTTGGTTATTTGGTTGAGGACCCATGCAATATGGGAGAATCCAAACACAAACCTGCAGTAGAAATTAGCAAGGCCCAAGAAGCTCTGAAGCTTAGTCAGTGTGGTTGGGGCTGGACAGTCACGGATGACTTGGATCTTGGTTGGATCCACATGTACGCCATGTTGATCAATTATGTATCCTAGGTAATGTACCCTATCCATGCCAAAGGATCATTTTTCCAAGTTGGCATATAGCTTGTGTTGCCGCAGGGTGTGCAGAACCTGTTGAATATGTTGCAAGTGTTCAACCCAAGTCTTGTTGTAAATGAGAATGTCATCCATATAAATTTGTTGGTGAATGGTCGCAGGATATCGTCCATCATCCTCATGAAAGTGGCTGGAGTATTTGTCAAACCAAAGGGCATGACCAACCATTCAAAAAGGACTTCCTTTGACTTGAAGGCAGTTTTCCATACATCTATCTTTTCTATCGAGACTTGGTGGTAGCCAGACTTCAGATCAATCTAAATGAAGTATTTTTCCCCCATGAGTTGATCAAGGAGTTCATCGATTTGGGGAATCGGGTATCGTTTTCTGACTGTGATTTTATTCAGAGCTCGGTAATCAATGCAGAGTCGCCAGGTTCCATCTTTCTTCTGTACCAGCACAATTGGGCTCCCACAAGGTGATGAGTTGGGATGGATGTGCCCCTTGTGGAGCAGTTCTTAGATCTATTGCTTGATCTCCTCATTCTCTAACAGAGAGTGGTGATAGACTGTCCCATTGGGTAGCAGTGCGTCGGGGGTCATATTGATGGGGTGCTTGACCTAGCAGTGCAGAGGTACCCTGGTAGGTGAGGAGAATATATATAAGTATTCTTCCACGACCTTATCTATTTGCTTCTGCTGTGTGGAGAAGTTGGTCATAGAGACCCTGGATGTGGCTATGATCTTTCACTTATTCTGAGAGAGAATCACGAAGAAGACAAACTTCCCCATCTGAGAGATGACCTTCCTACATTTCTTAGCAGAGATCAAAAAAATAGCACTAGGTGGGACTACCTCGGGTATCATGTACAATTTCCTATTCAAAGTAATAATAACACTACGAGGCCTAGAATCATATACAGCATGACGTTTCCATAAATAAGGTTGGCCCAAAAGAACCTCACAAGCTTCGAGAGGAGCAACATCACACAATACCTCATCCTTGAAGGGCTTGATGTCATACGACAGTCGACACTGTTGGCTGACGCGGAGATCGCTTCCTTGGCGAAGCCATCCAATGGTGTAGGGTTGTGGGTGTGATGTTGTCGGTAGGGCCAGACGCTTGATGACCTCTGCTGAGATGAAGTTCTTCTGGCTATCATTATCCATGATGAAGTGTAGCGGGGTGCCTTTTACCCACATCTTTGAATGGAAGAGGCGTTCTCCTTCTTCTGGCTCGTCTGGTTCACCAGGCTGAAGCTTGGTGGTAGCAACGGTGGCACTGGGTTCCGTGTCAATGATCTGTCTTCCCCTTTCTGGTTCTGGCTCAGATTCTGAACCCGCATCTGATTCAGAGGCTTTCACTTTGGCCACCAGTGACTACTTTGAGCGACAGTCAGCAGTGTTATACCAAGGGCTCTTATGGAAGTCATAGCACTTCTCGATATCTTTCTTTGTCTTTCTGATGTCCTTCTTTGCTTACGGGTTGGACTGGTTGTCTTGATACTATCCATCTTTTCTCTGTCCTTTGTTCTATGGGTTGGGGGCACCCTTTCCTGGCTTTTGTTGTGAGGGGTTCCCAGGCCCAAATTTTTGTGTCTTTTGTTTGAGCTTCTGCTCGATTTTGACAACATATTGGTAGGTCGTACCCAAGGATGAGATGTCCAAAAATTCCATTTTGGTATAGATGTATCTATGGAGAGTGTCGTGATACTTGAGAACCATATTTCACTCTAAATATTTGATACCTAGCTTGGTGCACAAGGTATGAAAGATATTTGTGAAATATGGCACTACTTGGTCTCTTTCTTGCCATAGTGTAGTCCATTTGGTATACATGTCGTCATAACTTTCGACAGGGTAGTATTGTTCCTTAATAGCATCCCTGAAGGATTCTCAGGTTGTCATGACTGTAAATAATGAGGGTTCCTCTGTTTCCTTTTGCTCACAGAAATTTTCCCACCAATCTTTGACATGGGGAACAGCTTTGAGGAGCGCAAAAGTAATCTTTTCTCTATTCGAAAAGTTATGGACAGAAAAATACCATTCTATTAGATTCAACCACTTGTCTACAGCACTTGCGTCTATATGACCTTCAAATATAGGAATATCTAAGTTTATTTGTAACTTGAAGAGGGTGGCACCTCTGCTCGAAGAAGATGTGTCGCCCGTTGGTAGTCATCGAAGGATTTGCGTGAAACTATCCATCATCGCCTTCCTTTGTTGCGTGAGGGCTTCCTCAATCAACAATTTGAAAGGAATTTATGTCCTGTCATCTTTATTTTCTCCTACCATGAGAGGTCGCTTGGGTGTGCAAGAGATTTTTTCCTCAAGAGAAACAAGCTCGAGACCCAACTCTTTGTACTCCGACCTCGTTGGGGACATGCATTAAGACGATAAGGAGCAAATGGCTATGATACCACTGATCCGTATTTTATGAGCAGAACGAAATGACTACAGATTATTAACAGGTTCTTAATACAAAATAACATAGATACAGTAAAACTGGTTTTCTATTCAATAAGGAAATAAGTTGAAACTGTAAAATGCAGCGAAAACAAGCTTGTTGGAGTGGTGGTAGCTTATCTCTGAGAAGAGATGTGACGGCTACGCTCATTTGCAAGAAGATGATTAAAATGAGGATATGAAGGCATTTTTACAATAAACAGGAATTCAAAAAACCCTATACATCCAAAAAACCTAACCCTAGGAGATAAAGCGCCAAAAGTCATGTGGGCCCCGTCTGGGTAAGTTAGTACATCAACTTATCGGGGTCATAACTTTTGCATACGATCTCAGTTTTAGGCGTATGATAGCTCGTTGGGAAGGTATCGTTGAGGAGATTCAATTTGTGGGATAAATCATGATTTTAGATATCATTTAGAATATATACCCCTAAAAACCTTCATTTAGGCCCTCAAAATGGCCCCGGAAGTTAAAACTGCTAAAAATAGTAAATTGCCAAAATTGTCGGAAAACTATTTTGAGCCAGTTGGAAAAGGTGGGTGGCCACCAATATCCACCTGGATCATGGAACCAATTCTCAAGTGTCATTTTTCTCTATTTGATCCAATTCTTCATTCATGGCCTTATTCCAAAATTCATCCTTGCTGGCCTCTTCAAAATAGTTTGGTTCAATTGTATATGAGAGTGTTAGGTGCATTTGTTTGGGTTAACAGATTCTTCCTCTAGTCTCAACTCCTGCATCTTTGTTTCCGATAATCTAATCTGAAGGATGATTCTTTTGTACTCGTCTACTAGGTGTATTTGGAGGCACTTGATGGACTTGCTCTTCTGCTTCTATCGGATCCTCTTCATCTTCCCCTTCTTCTTATTTTTCATCTTCTACTTCTTATTTGTAAAGTTGTTCCATTGATTCATTTTCTTGTTCCTTTAATTCTTGTCTACCTGTTTCATCAATTGTTACATTGATGCTTTCCACAAATTTGTTCAATCTCAGGTTGTAACAATTGTATGATTTCCTTGTACTTGAGTAACCAACAAGTACTCCTTTGTCCACACGAGAGTCAAACTTTCCCATTCTGCATCTTCTCTTTTGATGTAGCATTTTCTTCCAAAAAATCTGAAGTGCTTCACATTTTCTAGTCTTCCTTTCCATAGCTCGTAGGGAGTTTTTTCATTGTTTTTTCTGAGCATTACTTTGTTTTGAATGTGAACTGTTGTATGCACTGCCTATGTCCGAAATATATCTGTCAATTTGGAATCCATTAGCATTGTTCGAGCCATTTCTTGTATTGTCATGTTCTTTCTTTCAACAACTCCATTCTATTGAGGTGTCCTAGCAATGAAGAATTGTCTTTTTATTCCATGCCTGTTGCAGTAGTCCATAAATTCCTTTGAAGTGAACTCTCCTCCATTATTAGATCTCAAGCATTTGATTTTTGAATCCATTTCATTTTCAACCATTTCCTTATAGACCTTGAAGTTTTCAAAAGCTTCTGACTTATTCCTGAGAAAACAAACTGCAGTCATTCTTGTATAATCATCAATTAATAACATAAAGTATTTCTCACCTTTTAAACCCTTCGTTGTAGTTGGTCCAACTAGATCAATATGCACAATTTCTAGTGGTCTTGTCGTTGAATATTCTTTTGATTTAAACATGGTCTTTGTTTGTTTTCCTTGTTGACAATGCTTACATAAAGTGTTGGTTGGTTTCGTGATCTGGGGCATTTCTCTAACTACTTCCCTTTTGTTGAATTTGATAAGGTTATCAAAATGTATGTGACCCATTCTTTTGTTCCATGGCCAACTTTCATCTTCTTTTCCTAGGCAACACTTTTCATTTCCAATTTCACTTAATACATATATGTTACTTGAAGTTCTCGCAGTTGTTGCAATCAATTTTCCTGAACCTTCTTATATCTCACTTTTGTGAATCGAAAGTAACTTTATGACCTTGTTCACACATTTGACTCACACTTAGAATATTATGTTTCATATCTTCTACTAGTAGAACATTTCTTCCTTGGTATTCTTGTTCCCAATTCTGACTATGTCTTTTCCAATTATTTTAGTTGAATCATCATTTCCGAAGGAGACAAATCCATCTCTTTCCTTTCTTAATGTAAGAAACTTGTCTCTATCACCAGTCATGTGTTTTGAACAACCATTGTCAACATACCAACCACGTTTATTTTGCTTAGATTGTAGAGAGAGTGTGCATTCTTCATTGTTATACTGATTCTACTTTCTTATCCATGTCCTTTTATGAGGTTCATGTCTATGATTGTTGTTGTTTTGTTGTGGTTCTTTAGGAGGGACTAACATTCTGCAATCTTTGGCCAGGTGTCCAAAGTTGTTACATTTGTAGCATTCCACTTCAGTGCTCAAAGATTCAAACCTGTTGTAATTTCTTCTCTGTGTTTCACTAGGCCTTCTTGGATAACCCTTTTGTGTATGACTTTCAAAGTTGTTTATGTTACTGTTGTTAGCTCTGCAATTCACATCTTTATGTCCAAAATTATTACATGCATAACATAAACCAAAAAAGATAGTTTGATACCTGGGAGTTGAAGATCTTTTGAAAGGAGGTACTCTTATGAATCCTTCTTCTTCCTGAGGCCTATTTGTTTCTGTCGATCATTGATTTTGAAATCTAAATCTTATCGGTGGAGGAGTGTCCCTATAATTTTCTTTGTAGAGCTTCTTATCCCCTTTGATTGTTTATGCATAGCTTTTCGGATATGTTTCTTGTTTTGTTTTTTTGGAGCTTGATCCATTTTCTGTCTGATTGTATCCAAGTACGGACTTGTCATGATGAGGTTTTTGACTGTTGATAATGTCATTCAAAACTTTTGAGTTGTTCTGCATATTTTTGTTTTGAAGATCCTTTCTTAATGTGACAATTTCTGCCTCCAAATTTCCAATGATCCTGTCTCTTCCTTCTAGTTGTTCTTTGAGTGCTTCTTCAATTATTTTATCTTCTTCAATTTGAACCTTCAAATTTGTGATCATTTGTTCTAGTTCCTGAGTGTCTTATTTCTTGTCTAGTTTCGCTTGTAGTTTCTTGTTTTTCTTCTTTTCTCTTCTGATAACTTCTATGGCACACAACAATTCTTCTCGGTAGTCACTTCTACCTCTTCATGTTATTCTTTGGCTTCTTCGTATTATTCTTCATATTCTTCTACTGCCATGAATAGAACTATTTCTATCTCACTGTCACTGACTTCATCTTCATCTGATGATGAGATGTATTCTTTGGTGCACAAGTTTTTCTTGAAAACTTTCTTTGTGGTTCTTTTGTCTTTATATGTTTGTTTTCTATTTGATTAACCTTCTTCATTTCTCTTTTTCTTATGAGGAAATTTGTTAGCAAAATGACCAATACCATCATAATTAAAACAAATCAAAGGAAGCCTACCTCTATAAATGTCGTTGGTTCCCTTGTTCAATCTTCTGACAATGTTGGCCACTTCTTCATCATCTTCCGAGACGTCACTGTTGTTGTTGTGTTCTTTTTATTTTTGTTTTCCCTTTTGATTTGACCTTTTGGATGCTTTCAAGGTTGCTTCTTTTATATCTGGATTTTCCTGCTCAGTTCTCATTTCATATGTTGTGAAGATTCCATGTAGTTTGTCCATGCTTATTGAGTTTAGATCTGCTCTTCCTTCTAGTGTTGATATCTTAGGGTCAAATCTCATAGGAAGAGATCTTAGTACCTTTTGAACAATTACAGATTCTTTGATTTCTTCTCCAAATCCCAAGATTGCATTTATTGTTTCATCGACTCGTAAAAGTTAAGTTGCAATGTTCTCATCTTCCTTCATCTTTAATTGTTTGAACTGGCCTCTATAAGTTTGAAGCTTTATTGTTTTGACTTTTGAATCTCCTTCATAAATATTTTGAAGTTTGTCCCAAATATCTTTAGAGGATTTACAATGTGCAACTTTGGTGAATATCGATTCTCCAAGACCATTCAGAAGTACATTTGTGGCTTTGGAATTATTCTGACTGAGTTTCATTGCTTTGTCATTTGTCGGCGGAACTGCTGGTGTTGTGTATCCATCTACAATTAATTGTCAAATTTCAAATCCTTGTGCATGTATATGTGTCTTCATCCTTATGCTCCAAAATGCATACTTTTGTCCATCAAACTGTGTTATTCCATTTTTATACATGTTGTTTCTCTCCATGATCTACCTTTCAGTGGTTAAACTAATTTCTAAAGGAACTTGCTCTGATACCAATTGTTGGATTACTGAGAGGGGGGGTGAATTAGTAATAGAGAAATGCAATCCTTTTTAACCATACAATGCAAGTGTTATATCAATGCAACATTATCATCCAATATTTGTAGAGTAAATAAACAATGAACAAATGAACAATCATACACATACACAATACACCAGTGTTTTTACGTGGAAACCCAAAGCGGGAGAAAACCACAGAATGTTTTTTCTTGTATGTATTGAAGAATTACATTCATTGGAAGCACCAACTTCCTTTGTTTTCCAGTTGGAACTAGAAGGAGGCTCCAACCCCTAGTTTCTTAGGCTACAACCTAAGGGAAGCTTCAACTTGCCAATTATTTAGCTACAACCAGGAGGCTACAACCCCCTATGTTCTTCGGCTACAACCAGAAGGTGGCTACAACCACCTGTACTTTCCCCATCCAACCACACTGACATATAAGTAGAATGATGGAACCATTGTCACACTATCACTGTGAGATATACTGCTGTAAACTTGTACTAATAAACCTACACCAAACAACCTGTACCAATAACCTAAACCATGTATCAACCATGCATCAACCTGTACCTCAACCTGTAATCAACCTATACCATAAAAAAATGCATCAACCATGCACCAACTTGTACCTCAACCTACAAACCTTCCTTAACTTTAACAACAAGAGACTAGCATTTTCATCAAACTTTACTTTAGTCTCACATGACTAGTTTTGGATTAGTCAACAACCCTAAATTGAAATAATCATAACTATGTATCTGTAATGAATAAGAATATAAAAATAGTACACAATTTTCTTTAGTGTGTTTTATGAAATTCCTCCAGGTGTCACTAATTGGAACCTCTCATAAAAGGATTTATAGCAAAAATGGCATACCTTGTTGAATTCTGGCTTATTCTAGAGAGAGAACTTGTAGAGCGTGCCCCACACAGAATGCTTGTTGTATGGATCTGAAAATTTTACACAGAATACTAAATACTTTACTCTAACCAACACATTTTGTCTTACTGAATTTGGATCTGTTGTGAATAATTTATGACGTTTTTACCCGAAACACTTGTTTTAGACTAGTTTCAGGACTAGCTACAAACCCTATTTTCCACGGAGTGTAACTCCAGAATTACAACGACCCACAAGCTGAAATTTTTACCACGGCTACTTGGATATGTTTCCTCAATGGCCTCCCGATTTCATGGTCTGAATCATTCTAGAAAAAACGTTATTGCAAAAATGGTGATATGACATGTAAATAACATACCTTAGAAAGCATCATCAAAAGAATTTATCCTCCCTTGAATTTCGTCCTTCTTTACTTCACCTTCCCTCTGAAATTCGGCTTAGATATCCTTTGGTTACCTCAGTCACCTGTAGATATTCACCACTATTTCAAAGGCTTGAATTGCCTCTCCCTTAACTTTCTTGCACCTTCATACTTCCAATATAGTTGTGCTCTGTTGATCTCGTTCTGGAATGGACAACCAAATCTATTTTTCCCCACACTTCCATTGCACCTCAGATCATCATCGATATTCCTCTTCAACAGATGATCTCCATGTGTATCAGACACTAGGTTGTTTCTTTCAAAGAATTCACCTGTGTATACTCCCTATCCTAATTCGATGGTTACTGGTTGACCCAGTCACGAGCTACTATACCAACTAGTCTGGTCTGTCGAACACCAGAATATCAGACACTCTTAACTTAACTTATATCACATTATCCCAATCCGATAAGGATATAAAGTCACTATGGACCTCGATTAAGATCTGACGACTCATATATAGCTCCATAATTTCCATACGATCGCTTCCCCCGATCATTCAATGATTAATTGGGATCATTGATCTCTACGCTTGATCAATGATCAACAATCCTCAACTCTTTCCACTCGTAAAGAGGGTTTTTCTGCATTAGTTTTTAAGGAATTTGATCTGATTCATTCTCCACTGTATTCACGCTCATAGCACCTGCACATACACGACTTAGTCGAGTGCAATCTGGACTGCAATCACAAACATCGATTCAATCGGAAGACGCTTGATTTCATATTTACACAAAGATCCCATAAAACACATACATGACTCTATTAATGAATATGTATATTAGTTATACAAGGACTTCTCGCCTCTTTGGCCCGATTTACACTAATTTGGACTCCCTCTTGGCCTTTGGCCACACTCAACCTCTCTATCCTTGCTCTCTCTTTTCTTTAATTCTTGTAGGCTTACAATTTAATTGTATAAAAGGATCTGAAACCAGAATTGGTTCAGATCCACAAAATCCTCAAACAATATATGGAATCTCTAACTTAGTTATAGGATCTCTCTAACTCACCCAAGCTCTCGAGATATGCTTAATAAGGAAGATTCAACTACATTCAATATTTTCAACCCAACAACCCTATCCTATGGAATTTTTCTAGAGTTCAAACAAAAAATAGGAAAATAAAAATAATTTGAGACCCCCTGATGTCTAGCCAAACATGCTTGATTTTTTAGGAAGGATGCTATTGCATCAGACTCCAAAGGAAAAAAATTATTCATGATCTCCTAATCATGAGTTCCAATTGTTGAAGTCCTCCTGGATCCCAAACTGTATGCTACTTCTTACTTGTATTGTTGTCTTTCTGTTGCCTTGTTGTTTCCTACAACTTCCCATTTGTCTTGCTTCTGATGTAAATCTTCTTTACTTTAGCATGTCTCCTTTGATACATCTTCACCATCAACATCCTCATTTATTCAATTTCCATGTCAAGTCTATCCTATGGCTGGTACATATTGCTACAAACTTGTTGCTAAAATTTGTTGTTGCTGCTATTGACTGGCTGTTGCATTTCTTCTTCATCACATATCCATCCAAAAGTATTTGATATATTCAACTCCTATGCAAGAAACTTAATTATATATTCAAAAAAAAATCTCTCATATTCAATGTTGTAACTAAGCATTTATGCACACTCTGTACCTACATCTGTAATGCAATCCTCTTTATCAATCCTTGGATTGATCAACCAGTCCTCCAATATCATTAGTTCTTCCTCAAATTCAGTAACCACTATATTAGAGCATTGTTATTTAACCTATTCCTTTTTCTATGCAACAACAATTTCCTGCAACTTCTGCTCCATCTCTGCATCACTTGATAAAAAGTGATCTACGTACTGATCATTTTCATGAGACAATGTTGTCTCCTCCTTCTCTATGAAAAAATTATGAATCTGTCATCCTTCTCTTTCCTTAGTACCTGCAATCATACAAAAAATGTCATATTTAAAAACATAAGGCTTTATAGCCTCATTTCCTTCCTCTATCATCAGATCCTTATGTTGATCTAAACTCTCCAAGCAACTCATGAGACTCTCAACATGTCTCTCTTCTTCCTCATCCTCCTCATCAAGGAATAATCCTTGCTATGGTTCACATAAGTGAACTCCTTCCTCTAGAAGTGACCTATGCTTGAACTTGTCTCCTATGAGTTTCTCCTTCTTCAACAAAGCATTCACCCTATGCTTCAAACTCCTCAAGCTTCTCCTTAGTTTCCTTGCAAATAAATGCATCACGGGCCACTTGATTCTCTTCCTTACATTCCAACCTTGTCTATGGTTTTCCTCAATCCTCTTATGTAGAGGCTATCTCAAGTAACTGAGTTGTACTCTTAACTCAACCAATACTCTGTCTATATCCTCTTACCTTATCCTCTTTATGCCATTTTCCTTGGCATTCTCCTTTCTCTGACTATGGCTTCTTCCAGAACCTCTATAATGAACATCAATAACCATCTTCATCTCCTCTTGTTGTGAAATTCTCCTAGTCCACTATGAGTTGAATCAAGACTCTGCAATAACATGTTACTCCTTAACCTGTTACAATAACTCACCAAGTTATCCCTCTTAACATGGCCTTTTGATATCCATTGGTTTTCTCTCCTAGAACCCTCTAAACATCGCCTCTGCTCCTCTCTGGCTTATGCACCTACTCACTTTCCTTTGGAAACTTCAATTGTTCTCCTTACTTCCAATATTCAACTGGAAGAATCTACAACATATGTTGTTGCAAGGTTCTCCCACAATCTTCTCTAACTAAGAGATTTTATTTCCCTCTATCACAGTTCTACTGATTGTTGGATGATATCAATCCTTCTGCTACTACTTTCTAATTAACATTAACACTGTTAATTAAAAAGTCTAGAGATCAAAACATTCAATAATACCTTTCAAGATATGTTTGAGATCTTATACCCTCATTCAATGCACTTGAATGGACATCTCACTAACCCACAAAGGAATTATGTATCCCAATTCTTTTTCTTCTTCTCTACACAATATTATCAGGATTCCTTCTTCTTAACTTCATCTTGACTCTGTATCCTCTGCATAGTGATCTCCACGATCCTCCTTCTGCAATGGCCAATACCTTTTTCAAATATATTTTAAATTAGCTCTGATACCAATTGATGGAGACCACTCGAGGATCTTCGTACCCACAAGTGCAGAGTTATAAGTAACTCTACACAACTCCAATGTCGAGCTACTCACAAATCCTTATACGAGCCCAAAATTCTCTTCATAACAAAGTCTCAAACACTTTGTTATGGCACCTTAAGCTCTTCTTTAAAACCGAGCTCTTCTTTTCCTTAGCACTAGATCTCCTTTCCTCCATGAGACCAATGTCTATGCCTAGTGATTATCCACTTGGGAACTCAAAATCTAAACGCTCATTCACATGGGTGACCACAAGCTGGGACCATGGGCACAAATATCAAACCACCAGAACCTTTTCAAACGTGCGCTCACTACATGAGCGAATCCCTGTCCGAAAAATTATCCTGTGGCTAGCTTCAACTTGCATGATCAATGCACATTGTTGATCAAGCCTTTCAAAGAACAATTGGATTTATATCATCCACCGGCCACCGACTTACTTTCCAAACATCGTGAAATTCTACTCGTCCCGGTCCGATATGACATAGCTGCTACGTCACTTTCCATGTGTCACCTCCTGTGCGGATGCCCTTACGTCAGCATGACGTATGTTGGGACCAGATCACCGGAGGTTCTAACTCGCAAATCTCTCACATGACCTCAATTTGGTGTGACATGGTACCCAGCCACATGGACCTACTGACATGGACTTACCACTTGTCACTGTCGACTAGGATGCCATGTGTCACCTTGATCCATGATTTTCACATGCTCCAACTGTCGAATGGACCCTATTATCACTAAAATTTCGTTCGCAACATTTCATGAAAATGGTTACAGAAATACAACACTGCCAAACACCTATTACTTCACCTGCAACACCAAAAATGCATTTCCAAGAGAAAAAAACTATACAACTGGACAAAAGTTGACATGCGTTGAAACACTAAAGGAAGTACATGCACAGTGCGCGGGACAAAGAAGCCCATAGAGTGCAAAATGCGCCATATGCGCGACTATGTACAAGAAAAGTCGTGCACTCCTATGAATGATGCATTTATGGTTCTTGTCGGCCCCTCACCCACTTATGGACCAGCTCCCAACTTGATTTGACCCTCAAATCTATGTTGAATCCAAATGGGGGGTTGGTCAAATACCTAAGGGTTCCCTAAAAGGCCCCTTGTTCACACTAAAGACTAGTTGGATATTGCCTCAAAGACATGCTATAAGTGGAGGCCATGCGTGCCCTAAGAATTTAAGAATTTCATAGTATTGTTATGCTGCCTCAATCCTCCCTCAAGAAACCTCTTTTCTTCTTGGAGAATTCTAGAAACATTTCAATAAGCTATTCCACTCACCTCTTGAGGGAATAGGCTTGGATTGTAAGAAGAGCTCTCAAATAGGGAACTCAAGAGCTCTCCCAAGGAGGAAGAGGGGATCCATAAGTCCTCCTTTATCTATGGTGTTTTCCCACTAATATAGTTATCCATTGGTGGCATAATCTTGGTCATTTGGTTGATTGATTTTGGTTCAAAAGTTTCTTATGCATTTTAGTTTTATTTCATTAGTTGTTTTTAGTATATTTCTTTGTTTATTTCATGTGCTTGGATTATCTAACTCATGCACTAACCTTTTTATTTTCTAGCAGGCCCAACTAGACTTGTAAGTGCCCTTGTTTTTCTCACCCAAGTGACGAAACAGACACAACATATTGGCTCCCATACTGGGGATAAGGTATCAACTTCCTCCCTATTTGGTTTTTTAGAGCACTTCTTTTTGACCCATTTGCCTTCCAAGAACCATAATCGGCCTAGCCTTACCTGTCAAGAGCTAAGTTTGGAGCTGGAGGATGATAATTCCACTTAAAATCCCCCTCCCCTCCCCCAACACGTATCAGAACGTGCGCTAGTATTTTAGCCCACAAATGTGCATTTCAAGCATTGTGCACCAACAACACTTTGTTTCTCTACACATTCTGCACACTATGCACCAAAAGTTCTTATGTTCTCTGCACATTGTGTGCCCACTGTGCCTCTATCTGAACTGTAACCCATGCATCTGTCCATAATTTCAACATTGTAAGAGTTTTTGTGATGATTTGAAGGCCCCTAGCTTTGAAAATTTTGCTTTTATGCAATTTGTAAATGCAATACACTTAGATTCATTTCCCACATGAAAGGTTAGTCAAAACATAGGCACTTAGGGGGTTAAAAAGAACCACATTTCTCCTCTCTTGCTCTAGTTACCACATGGATGGCTTGTTTTGATTGTAAAAGTTAAGTTGAGATGCTTTGCCATCACATATAAAAACACTTGCATTGGGACCAAAAATCAAACTTTAATCATTGAGTATGATCTTCTCTCGCACCATAGAGCAACCTTGAGAATCAGAAAGGTGGTTAAGGAGACATTTCATCTCCCTTAACAAAACATTTAGGAGAGGACAAAGCCCCCCTAGGGTTCCTCTTAGTTTCTTTTGAAAATCATCTTAAATTTGTAAGGGCCCATACATGCCCACATGTTGCAAAAATAGGATAGTTTTTGGAATTACTTTCTTAGTTTACATCACTAGGAGAGGTTAAAGATCAAAGTAGCGGGCCCATACATGCCCACATGCTTACAATCTAGGATATTTTTTCAAAGATTTCTTAGAGTAAACCACATTAAGGAATTTAAAGGATTGGTAAGGACCCATATGTCCACATGCTAGTTCCTTAGGGATTTTAAAATTCCACAAGGTTGTACCAATGACATCTAGTAAGATAGGTAATCAATATTTGTAAGGACCATAGGAAGTCCACATGTTGCAAATTGACACCTAAATTATTAAAATTTTGACACATTTGTTCACTTGCTCACACACAAAGTCACTCTTCACTCACATAATTTCGTCCTGAATTGTGGAGGTTGAAGTAGGTCTTCTCCAAAGGAATTCTGAAACATCCCACTATTTCTTGAAGAAATTATCCACGCCCACTTAATTCAAATGAGATTGGTTCACACCCCCAATATCTCAACCAACCACATCTAAATTCTTTCTAAAAACTCACTAAGTTTTCCTCCACGGGTGGTTCCAAAATAAAAATTTTATTCTAGGTGGGATCTCGGGGATAGGCATCCAAATAACCCCCCGTTATCTGGTTCTCACATTTTTGAACATTAGAAGTTGACAAATAGGGAACTTTAAAATCCTCCAATTCAAGTGTTCCTAACACCATAAGGTAGTGAGATATTCGTGAAGGGTCAAAGGTCGAGGTCCGGTTGTTCTGTGCATCCCCCCTTGAGTCACCCAACTTTTGGAAGGGATCCAGCCCGTGACCCATTTCTAAGGCCGAAAATATAAATGTCGCACTTTGACTGAGGTACCTATTGGCCAAATTTTAGGACATCTACCCAGGTGGCAATTGTGGGTTGCAATTGCACCTTAATCAGATTTTGTGTGGCTATTGGGAAATATCGCCATCTTTTTCAGGATATGCACCCTCTACCTCTCATTATAAATGATTGTTTCATCCTTCACTAGTTCCTCATCTGGTGGCTTTAGACCCCACTGTTGAGTCCTATTGGAAGGTCCAGTGCTATTTTGAGAGGAAGGATGTTACATATTTTTAGGACAGGAGCATTTTTTTTCTTTGTTCTCCCACGCAAACAAAATCCACCTACCAACATGTATGCTTATTTACAGTTGATTTATGTATGATGCTCATTTGATTACATGCAATTGTGAGATATATTGTGAAGGTCCAAATTACACAAGTCTCTTGTTCATTTATTTCTCTCATCACCATTTGCACACATTCACTTTGCTAGTCAGACATCATAGGGGACCCACAGAATCCCTGTCGCTCCAGATGCTTGCAGAATCTCCCTCCTATTCTAGGAGGAGTTCCTAATCTTTCCAACTCTTCGGCTCAACCATCTCACACCCCTGTGAGTGCCACTATTTTGGGATCAACTTTGCTTGGTTCCACTCTACTTGGGTCCAATGCCCAAGGCCATCCAGCCATTATCTCTCCTTCACAAGGAGGCAGAGAGGAAACTTCTTCCCAAGGGAGAAGTACAACCCCATCAAATCCCCCTCACGGGTCAGGTCCACTACCCACTCACAACATGGCTGGAACTAATCTTCCACTGCCACACCCCATGCCATATTCTGTGTCCCTCAAAATTCTTGATTTGATTAAACTCATGAATGACCCTATATTACATGACCCCACATGGCCCAATATGCCTATCAAACTACCTTTAGACAATCCCAAATTTGGAGGAAAATCGGGGGAAGATCCCGCTAACCATATCATGACCTTCCACTTATGGTGCTCTTCAAACAACATCATGGATGAGTCCGTCTGCTTAAGGTTATTTAAACGCACACTCACTGGCCCATCAGCCAAGTGGTATGTGGACGAAAAATCAGGGACCCACGGGACTTTTGAGTCCTTGGCCAAAGAATTTTTTGCCTTCTTTCAACTACCAGTTCGTCATGACACTGGTCTCAAACTTCTCTCCGAGTGAAAAAAAACCTTGACTACACATATTGTCAACCACATTCATGAATGGCGTTGGCAATGTAGTTTATGAAAAGAAGAAACCACCAAAGAACAACGTCTCGATTGGTTTCTCAAATCACTCGTCTCTATCCTTGCCAAAGACGTGGCATGCACCTTCCCCCAAACCAAAGAGGAATCCATCAGCAAGGCTCAACAACACCTCATTTATGCTCATTCGAGTTACTTATGCATGGTAATACCTGACGCACCAAGACATGTACCATTCAGCCAGGAAAAACCCGAGATGTCTCATGCAGCAGATGGATTGATCGGTACCACAACACACCACAACCTGTACATCCAACCACCACCCATGTACGGTACACCCCAATATCCCCCAATATATGGAGGGCCATCTTATTACCCTCTGCCCCTTTACCAATAGCCATATCATGTTGCTCTCCCTCCACCCATGAGTTGACCCTTGTTGACACCCATCATGCACCCGACTTCTCAACCATGTTCAGGTAGCCCCTCTACCTCAACTTATAACCTGGGCACTAGTGAAATCACTACGCCTTCCTATGCACGCTACAAATCGTTCCCACAAAACAATCTATATTTTTCATTTCCTGGTCCTCCACAGTCGATTGCTCCTCCACAAGGATAACCACACGTTGGTGTTCACTTTGTTCAGCCTTCTCCTGTAACGCCCCCGACCATCCATGTCGGGCCATGTTATGCCAGATAACTCTTACTATTCTATCTGCGGAACATACTGTAACATACCCAACATCCAACTGAGCTATGCCACATAAATTTTTAGAACTTCATGCAATTAAAATATACACAGAGAACTCTTGTGGAAGTATTATATATACATAAAATGTAAACAACCCAATACATATGTAAATGCACAGATTCACACTAAAATAACAGTAAACATATACAGGAAGTACCCATAAAAATAAACACAATTATAACCGCACATATGATAACCCATAAAAATAAGCATGTAAATAACAATGCAGCATGTAAATTTATCACACAAATGGCACTTATCTTGGTAATAATGTCACCAATTGCGTGCAGACCTTCCACGAACCTCCCAACCTTATACCACATTGTTCATCACTCTCAACAGTGAGTCACCCCTAAGTTGGAACTAAACTCCACCCGGGTAAAGGGATTCCTAACTAGGCTAAAGGCTCATGGACAATAGGAAAGACTTTGTCTCAGGTGCCAACTCAAACTAAAAACCTACAGTCCCTCAGTCCCCACATGCCTGTCCCACCCAGGAAGTGTGCCCCTTCTCTGTTCAACAGTCCTTCGGCTGCCCCACTTCTTTTTCGGGCTTCAACAACAGGCCGGACAGGAAGTCTCAGAGAACTGTAGCTGCAGTTTAGCACCTTCAGGAAATCAATTCCCAACAATTCTCTCACCCAGAGAATTTCTCACAGGCCTGACAACCCACCTCTTCAATATCCCACGGTCCTGACAACCCTCTTCTTCAGTCCAACTCCCAAGCTAACTAGATACACGAACAAAGAATGTCTATGGATATAGGTTCATGTACAGTCATGAAGATACGAAATATAGCTCAATGGTTGTGTGCATGCTCATGGATGATTGACTGGATGATTGAATGATGGAAGAAATAATGGGAAGAATCATGGAAAAGATGGTAAAATGAACTAAGTCCCAACAATATGTAAGCATGTCCGCAACTTAACACTTTTCATGTTGGCAGCTACTTTGGCCCCACTTGTCCCCGACTTTAGAACTTAGGATAAAATAATTATCCATACTTTATGATTTAAGAAATATTAATATAATATTCCTTTTTGGCTTAAGCTCCCTATATTATCCCTTTTCCTTAACTTTTAGCCCTCCCTTTCCCTAACTAGTGGAGTTTAGTCCCCCATACTCTTTTATCATGGTCAGTCTGTGCGCAGCGATGTATTTTATATTAATCATGAGACACATACAAAAATAGGCGCATTGGCCTTTAACATCTAGGCTCTTCAGTCTAATCAAAACATAAGCATCCTAGCTTATAATAATTGGCTCATGAGCCTATAAAACGTAGCATATACACAAAAGTCTCCCTGGCCTCAAAATCGCGCGTACTCAAGTTGTTATGCGCAGTATCCAGGAATGTGCACACTTCATCTTTTTATTGCGCAGTACAAGCACGCACTATGCCATGAAATGTGCATACAAAAAATGATATCAAACAACTCACCAGTTTAAGTAAATTTTCATTTACATTACAATTGGTCTCAGCCTGGGGATATTACAATCCCCTCCCCTTATTTATGCACTGTCCTCAGTGCATCATGTACCCATATACAACAAAATTTCAAAAATCCTCAAAACGATGCGGGTATTCTTCCTGCATTGCATCCTCTTGCTCCCAAGTAGTGTCCTCGGGACTGTACCAAGTCCATTGGACCTTTACAAGCCCCATGGATCGATTCCAGGGTTGTTTGATTTTTTGTTCCAAAATGCATACCAAATGCACTTGAAAAGCATCTTATTACTCCACCTGAATCACATTCCAATCAGTAACATGATTAGCATCGGGTATATATTTCTTGAGTAATGATATATGGAATACATTATGAACAAACATAGATGCAGGAAATGCAATCATATAAGCTATTGGACCAATCCTCTCTAGGATTTCAAATGGCCCACAATAGTGAGCTGCCAACTTTGAACAATTTCCCAACTTCAGGGAACTTTTGTTGGTTTTCACTTTCAAGAATACATGATCACCCACTTTAAATTCCCTGTGAGTTTTGCCCTTATCAGCATAAATTTTCTTCCTATCTTGGGTAGCCTTTAAATTTTGTTTTATTTTTATCATTTTCTCCTCCATTTCCCTGAGCAAATCTGGCCCAACCACTACTCTGTCTGTTGGGTTATCCCAGCTTACTGGTTTGCTTCATTTTCTGCCATAAAGTGGCTCAAATGGACTCATCTTTAGAGATTGCTTGGTACCCATTGTTATAAGCAAACTCTACCAAGTGTAGATAGTATTCCCATTTTCATGGTTTATCCATCACGTACATCCTCAGCATATCTTCAATCACTTGATTCACCCTCTCTGTTTGTCCATCTGATTCTGTATGATAAGTTGTACTAAAATTCAAATTTGTTCCAAATCCATTAAATAATCCCTTCCAAAATTTTGAGGTAAATTTTGGATCTCTGTCAAACACAATTGTCTTGGGTATGCCATGTAATCTAGCAATTTCCTTCATATAAACATCAGCGATGTTGGCTTCCCTGTGAGTGAACTTAACTGGAACAAAATGGACAGCTTTAGTAAGCTTATCCATCACTACCATGATAGAACCATGTTGCTTGTTTGTTCTGGGAAGTTTGGTGATGAAATCCATTGTTACAACTTCCCATTTCCACTCAGGAATGGGTAATGGTTGTAGAAAAACAGATGGGTGTCGATGCTCAGCCTTTACTTTTTGACATTCCAAACATCTGGTAATAAAATCAACAACCTATTTCTTCATGCCTAGTCAATAATATTGTCTCTTGACAGCTGCAATAGTTTTTTGATATCCTGGGTGCCCAGCATAAGGCACATTATACATTTCTCTTAATATCAGATTTTTCAACTCCTAGGAATTTGGTACATAAATTTTTCCTCTGTACATGAGAATTTCATCATTATCTAGCTTGTATTCTTCAATTTTCTATTGTAAATTACCTTGTTGTAATTTTGCCACTAATTCCTTGTATTGCAAATCTAATTTTGCAGCCTCTAAAATTATGTCTTTCAAATATGATTGGTACATGATAATGGTTGTAGCATGTAATTCATGCACTCTTCTATTGAGTGCATCAACCACTTTGTTCTCTTTCCCCTTGATATGCTTTATATCAAATTCATATTCACTTAGAAATTCTAACCATCTGGTTTTCCTAGCATTTAGAGTTGCTTGATCAAATAAATATTTCAGACCATTATGGTTTGTTCTTAGCTCAAACATTTTCCCCATGAGGTAGTGTATCCATTTCCTCAAGGCATGCACTATGGTTGTCAACTGCAAATCATGAGTGGCATAGTGTCTTTCATGCTCTTTCAACTTCCTTGATTCATAACATATAACAAACACAATTTGACTGAGGACTCCACCAAGTCCTTATTTACATGCATTTGTGCATACAATGAAGTCTTCATTTGGGTTTGCAATCCTTAGTATTGGAGCACTTGTTAATAATTGTTTCAAGTGTTGGAAACTCTTTTCACAATCCAATGTCCACTGAAACTTCACACCCTTTCTTTGCAAGGAAGTGATTGGGTGTGCAATCTTTGAAAATCCTTCAATAAATCTCCTATAGTAGCCTACAAGGCCCATGAATGATCTGACCTTTGTCACATTCTTTGGCACTGACCATTCTCTAATGGCTTCTATCTTCTCAGGATCCACTGTTATCCCATCCTTTGAAATGATATGTCCAAAATATTGAATTTGCTTCTAATAAAATGAGCACTTGCTCAATTTGGCATACAATTGATGCTCCCTTAATACTTGCAACACCATTCTCAAATGATGCTCATGCTCTTCTTATAACTTAGAGTATATAAGAATGTCATCCAAAAAGACAATGACAAACTTGTCTAAATATTCTTGGAAAACACCATTCATTAAGCACATGAAAACAGTTGGTGCATTTGACAACCCAAATGGCACCACCATGAACTCATAATGACCATACCTTGTCCTGAAGGAAGTCTTGTTGATATCTTCCTCTTCAATCCTTACCTGATGGTATCCTGACCTGAGATCTATCTTTGAAAATATATTTGCATCCTTCAATTGATCAAAAAGATCATCAATCATTGGCAGAGGATACTTGTTCTTAACAATCAATTTATTCAGTTGTCTGAAAACAATGCACAATCTTAATGTTCCGTCCTTTTTCTTTACAAACAATACTGGAGCACCCTAAGGTGACACACTTGGGCGTATATACCCCTTCTTCATAATTTATTCAAGATGCATTTGCAACTCCTTCAATTCTGTTGTACTCATCTTGTAAGAAGTCGTTGACATTGGAGCTTCTCTAGGCATTAAATTTATAGAGAAATCAATATCTCTCTTTGGGGGTAGTCCTGGTACCTCCCTGAACACATCTTCAAAATTTTCCAAGACTGCATAATCTTCCAAATTTAGCACCTTATATTTAGGTGTCTCTTCGATATGTGTTGCAAATATTTGACACTCTTTTCTGTAACATTTCTTCAGCTGCAATGCTGAAATTTCTCGGAGGGTTACTGCCCTGGGAATTCCCTGCACCTTCCTTAGGGTCCCTTCCTCATCCAAGCAATTAAATACTTTGTTATGATAGTCTAGGATGGCATGATGTTGGTCCAACCAAACCATCCCAATTAGACAGTCATGGGAACCTAAAGGAAATATATTCAAATATGCCTTGGTGTTCAATCCATTCATGTCCATAAGACATGACTTAACCATCTGATTAACTTTTCTTTTGGCTCCTGTAGCCAGCTACACCAAACAAGATTTCCCATGCTTGCTTCTTTGAAAATGCAAAACTTCCACCATCTTAGGATCTATATAATTATGACTATCTCATGAATCAATTAAAATAGCAATGGTTTGGTTGTTGATCATACCTTCCACTTCAATCGTATGTGACTTATACTTTGCTTGCTTGTTGTCTAGGGTTGCATAGATCCCCGGTACATTTATGCCCATGTCCTCCACTATTTCATCTTGTTTTACTTTGTGAACAATCATCCCTTTTTCACCTCTATGAGGACAATCTCTGAACATGTGATCTCCTTTACAACCCCAACATTGAACAGGTGGTTGTCTTGGCCTTCGACCCCTTGTTTCAATCGTTCTGAGATCTCTAGGAGTTTGTTGTCCCTGTGTATTATTTATGAAGAATGGTGGCTTAGATCCCTTCTTCCTCTGATCCACCTTGAATTTATTTTTGTCTTCCCAATATTTTTGGAAATTTGGCCTTGATTTTGCTGATCATATAGGCATTTAGCTCGCCTTATGGTCTCCTCCAATGTCTTTGGATCATCATACTGTATTTTTTCACTGATGAATGATGCCAATCCACTCAAATACCTTTGAATCGTAATTGTCTCATCCTTGATGAAAGATACATATTTCAACAGTTCTAAAAACCTTCTCTCATATTCATCAATGGTCATACTCCCAATCTTGAGTTCAAAGAACTCTTTCATTTTCTTGTCATAGTATCTTTTATTCAAGTATTTATTCTCGAAATACTTCTTGAATTCCCTCCAAGTAACACTTTTATCTTTAATGTGTTTCACTTTCACAAGATGATCCCACCACATGGATGCCTTTCCCTTGAGTTTATAGATAGAAATTCTACCTTCTGCATGAGAAGAATAATTATGCAATTGAAAATATTCTCTCATGCCCAGCAACCATGTTTATTCATCTTCATCCTTCTTGTGCTCACCATCAAATGTAGGAGGTTTGATTTTGTTCATTTCTCCGCGTAGCTCATCCACCCCAGAACTCTTGTGCTTCCTGATAGGGGATGGACTCGAGTTGTTGTGTGCTCTCTTATTGGAATGCCTCGAGGAGTGGTGGTGATGTCTGCTAACACTTATGGTTATTCTTTTCTCATCAGGAGGCATGTGACTTCCAAATTTTCTTGAGCCACTCTCCTTGTCCAATTTCTTTTCTATTCGGTTCAAGCTCTGCATTAACTTCATGTTGAATTCATCCTATTTCTCCTTGGCTTTCATAAGCCCTTCATTATCATCTTTATGGCTTTTTACATCCTTATGTAAATTTTTAATGGCTCTGCCATATTCATGTTTTCATTCCTTTCATCTCCATGTCCATTGGAGTTTGTTCCTTTAATGCCCAAATGGACATCCATCCCTCTAATCGCATCCTCCTGACTATAATTCCCTTGTGCCTCTTCCATTCCTCTATAATCTATGGCGATCTTGTTCTGATCTAGTTGTTGTTAACTCTGCAAAATGTGCAGCCAACAAAACTTTGTCAAGCTAACTGTTTCAACAATTTCATGAAAATATGAACCATTTTGGTTCAATAATATATCAGAAATATTTCTTCTGATTTCCTGGAAAATTGAATTCCCAAATCAATTTTCTGGGTGAATACTTATATTCCACTGTCCAATACCTTTCCAACGCCTGCTCCCATGCTCAATTCTGAGTCTCGAGCAAAATGTTATGGCTATTTGAAAATTGTCCATTAATTTTTCTGTTCATTTTTCAACTTGGCGCAACTCTGTGCTGTAATTATGCATTTTTGCACCTACTCCTTTGTAATTTTCATAGGATCTCAATTATTTTTCCTCATATACATATTATGGACATTATGTCCCAATTTCACCTCATTTTAGGGTCTGGGCTGCTAATTACAGCCTGTTGAAATTCTAGGCCAATTTGTGTTTTTGGTCTGGAATGATACACGTGCCTTATTTTCCATATTAAACATTTTTAACATGCCAAGAAATTTAATTGAACTCTGGGACTTTCTTCTATGGATCAATAGATTTCCATTGACTTCTCCTGCACCTCAATCTGATTCCGGAGCAGAAAGTTATGGCTCTTTGAAGTTAGTTGGGTCTTAAAATTTACCCTTCACTCTTTGTGTTGTAACTTCCTCATAAAAGCTCTATTTGACGAACAGTTTACACCATTAGAAAGCCCTCTCTGAGCTCTTTTATTTAAGATGTAGAGATAGAGTGTGCCTTGGCACACTCTTTTCTTGTGGTTTTTGCGTTGCTAAAAATGCTCTTAAGGGCCTCAAAAACGCGTTGCAAAAAGATGACGTTCAAATGATATAAAACGTCACAGAAAATCGTTGGTTTTCTATTGTTGTTCACACTTAAAATGACTTTGTGCACACAAATTTCAACCTGTAAACCCATATTTACCATGCGCAACAACAACACAAGTTAAATCGTGCTTCGCGCACTTAAAACCCACTTGGTATCACTTCTTTGTTGCGCCAATAACTTGCACGCACTACTTTAATGTCACACGCCAATATCCACCGCGCACAATTTTTGTATTGTGCGTTGATATTCTGTGCACATTATACTCTACGCGCTGCACCATGCCAGAGTTTAGTACATCTCCACCATGAACCAAAACTCTATGCACACCACTAACTAAATTGTCACGCGACAACATATACCCACATTGCGCATGCACCAACAAAACTCCTATGCACTCTACCAACACTGCGCACACCACGTGCATCATTATTATGTGTGTGTGCACCACGTAATGTTAACTTTAGTACGCGCTCCTATACACCAACATTTTTTCGCACGGTGTCGATATTTAGCGCGCACACCCGCACACTAAAATTTTTCGTGCGGCACCAAAATTTAGCGCGCGCACGACATGCCAATATCTTGCCACGCAGTGCCGAATTTTACCTATCACAAGATTTTCACTGCGCATCATGCATTTTTAGTGCGCCCAACTCTGCACATTCATTTTTATGCGCATCAATTCCTCATGAATTCCGTTGCAGAAATTGGGGCTTTTGGCTTAACTTTTTCCCCAATTTACCATCAACATTCTGCAACCATGAAATTTGTTCAATTTCACCCCGATAACACCAGTTCAACCTATGAAACAACAAATCATTGTAAATTGACATTTCTGGAACGAATTTGTCCAAAATCAATTCGTGAATTGGAATTTTAACCACTAAACTCGCTCCATCTGTCATGGCTTCACTATAACTTCAAATTCGACCCATTCTAGATCCGAATTTGCTAGAACGGATATTAAATCGGGAACTCATCACTTGCCCGAATTTCTCAATTTTCTCATGAAATTAACAACAGAAATTGGCGCTTTTCCCCAAATCCGCCTAGTTGTTGTTACTTTTTACCATGGATGCTCTACAAACTAAAATTTAGCCACTTCGAAATAAATCCTCTGTGACATTTCTCTTCAACTCAACTTTCTCGACCCATTCAAGCTCAGTGTTGAAAACTAAATCTCTGATACCATATTGTAATGTCTTCGACCATCCATGTCAGGCCACGCTACGCCAGAGAACTCTTACTGTTCTCTCTGTGGAACATACTGTAACATACCCAGCCTCCAATTGAACTATGCCACATAAATTTTTAGAACTGCATGCAATTAAAATATACACACAGAGAACTCTTGCGGAAGCATTATATAAACATAAAATGTAAACAGCCCAATACATATGTAAATGCATGGATTCACACTGAAATAACAATAAACGTATACATGCAGCATATACAGGAAGTACCCATAAAAATAAACACAGTTATAACCACACATATGATAACCCATAACAATAAGCACGTAAATAACAATGCAACATGTAAATTTATCACACAATTGGCACTTATCTTGGTAAGAATGTCACCAACTTCGTGCAGACCTTACATGAACCTCCCAGCCTTAGACCACACTGTTCATCACTCTCAACAGTGAGTCACCCCCGAGCTGGGACTAAACTCCACCCGGGTAAAGGGATTCCTAACCAGGCTAAAGGCTCATGGACAATAGGAAAGACTCTATCTCAGGTGCCAACTCAAACTAACAACCTACAGTCCCTCATTCCCCACATGCATGTCCCATCCAGGAAGTGTGCCCCTTATCTGCTCAACAGTCCTCCGGCTGCCCCACTTCCTTTCCGAGCTTCAACAAGAGGTCGGACAGGAAGTCTCAGAGCACTGTAGCTGCAGTTTAACACCTTCAAGAAATCAATTCCCAGAAATTCTCTCACCCAGAGAATTTCTCACGGGCCTGACAACCCACCTCTTCAATATCCCACGAGCCTGACAACCCGCTTCTTCAGTCCAGCTCCCAAGCTAACCAGATACACAAACAAAAAATGGCTATGGATACAGGTTCAGGTACAGTAATGAAGATACGAAAGATATCTCAATGGTTGTGTGCATGCTCATGGATGATTGACTCGATGACTGGATGATGGAAAGAATCATGGAAAAGATGGGAAAATGACCTAAGTCCCAACAATATGTATGCATGTCCCCAACTTAACACTTGTCATGTTGGGAGATACTTTGGCCCCACTTGTCCCCAACTTTAGAACTTAGGATAAAATAATTATCCATACTTTATGATTTAATAAATATTAATATAATATTCCTTGTTTGCTTAAGCTCCCTAGTTTAGCCCTTTTCCTTAAATTTTAGCCCTCTCTTTCCCTAACTAGTGGAGTTTAGTCCCCCATAATCTTTTATCGTGGTCGGTCTGTGTGCAGCGATGTATTTTATATTAATCATGAGACATATACAAAAATAGGTACACTGGATTTTAACATCTAGGCTCTCCGGACTAATAAAAACATAAGCATCCTAGCTTATAATAACTGGCTCACTAGCCTATAAAATGCAACATATACACAAAAGGCTCCTTGGCCTCAAAATCGCGTGCACTCAAGTTGTTGCACGTGGTATCCAGGAATGTGCACACTTCATCTTTTTACTGCGGAGTACAAGCGCGCACTATGCCATGAAATGTGCATACAAAAATTGATACCAAACAGCTTACCAGCTTAAGTACATTTTCATTTACATTACAATTGGTCTCGACCTAGGGATATTACATATCCCATTCAGCAATTTAAAAATTTTGAACAAATGAATATGGAAAATACGACCCATCAGTCGAATAATGCCAAGAAGAAAGGGAAAAAATGAAATAATAATAACCCAGGACCAGGAGGAAATAACCCCCAACAAAACCAACCTATTGGGGGCAACCAGAACCCCCATGGGGACAATAACAACAAACGACAAGGGAGGAACAAAAACAACAACCTTTGGACAAACTTCCCTTACGCTCTTTGGGGTGAGCATGGTCACTATACTCACCATTTCCCCCAAATTGCAACTTTAACCAGATGAAAGACTCCATAAATGCGCGAAGTCCTCCCGTGTCGCCTGCCCCTTAACATGCCCCACAACAGTATTTACAACAACCACCCCCGGCTATGTTGAAAAACCCTATTCCACACCAAGGTGTGATGAATACCAAACATGAGGTACATCCTTCCCCACCACAAATAGGACAGTATCAAAACCCTAGAAATCCAGCGGATCACAATATCCTCCAAACTAGTGAAGAATAAATTCTTCTGCAAATGTGTAGTTGTCAATACAACGCGCCCTCTGAAGCTACTCCTACCACTTCAGAAGCAACTCCAGCTACAGTTGTACAAACCTTTATGATTCCACGCCCTAACATTGAACCCACCCTTTGTATCCCTCACATCTTGTTACGACGGAATGTCAACAACCCTCAGGTTAGGGCGACACACAATTATGGTCTAGTTGATGACTTGGTGCAATCTCCTGCAGCCATGTCAGTATTGGAAGTCCTCCAAACTTGTCCAAATCAATGGAAATCCTTGTTTTCTGCCTTGGGGGTAGTTGTCCCAGCTGATACTAGACTCATCACATTTGATCTAGATTGTGGGGAACCTCGTCTCCCCGCTTTGGTATCTTTCTAGATACCAATCATTATTCGAAACATCACGGTTCATTGGTGTATCATTGATGAAGGTGCATCCACATGCATCACATCCAAAATTGTATGGCAGAAACTTGGCTCCCCTAAGCTAATACCATCTGCAATCACTTTAAGAGCTTATGATGGTCGACCATCCTCCCCTGAAGGGCTCTTTCAAAATGTCCTCGTTGAACTCGGAGGAAAAACCATCCTTATCGACATTGAGGTTATCGACGCCCCACTTGATTACAATATCTTGTTTGGACGTAGCTACATGTACGCTATGAAGGAAATGGCCTCTTCTGTGTTTCAAACGATGATGTTCCCCCACAATGGGAAAATCATTACCATCGATCAAGTTTCACATTACGAGCCTAACCACTCGTCCAACATCGATAATATCTCACCTCTTGTCCACACTAGTTCCGACGCATATCCACTCATGGATATGGGCCCTGAAATTTTCAAGGACCCATCCTTGCTGGGGGCATACCATGGAGAACCACCTCTCATACACCCCTCAACACAAGTGTGTGTCATATCTTCTAATGGAACCGAAACTAGAGGTACCATTCCTCCCACCGAGGCTTCTCCACCCCTTGACGTCCCACCAGTTAAAGAAATTCTACCTTAGGAAATACCTGATAACCCTATGAACCTACTTATCCCCAATTTCACCCTTCCCCGGGGAAAAATCTTGGTTTGGGAAACAATCCCCCAAGCCATTACTCAAATTCCCTTCTTCTACCCCCCACCGAGAGTACAATATTTTCAAGTAGTCGCAACACTTACCCTTCCCAACATGGTGTTCTCCATTCTGGTATGATATCTACACCCACCCGCGATGGTTCCTCAACCATCCCTCCCTCCCCAATTAGAGGGAATCCCGATGCAGATTCCAGTACTTAATCAGGCCACACTACCCTCATCCCCAATCACCATCACCACCGCTACAACTGGGGGTAGACAGAAGAAGAAAGATCCCATCGCTCCACTACCCCCATAGTTCAACCCCCTTATGCACTCTCCGACAGAGAGGGACACCCCACTAATAGATATCCTTCTCTTCCCGAGTTACTCAATCTGATCCAACTCCCTCGAGCAACCACATCGCTCGTCTCTTCACCAAGCATACCTAGTATTATCACAACTTGCCCTACTACAAGATGTAAAGTGTTGCGAACCAAATTTGCGTGTGCCATCTGTTCAGACTATGGCCACTACACTCATCATTTACCTGCTCTACCTCAGTTTCGACAGACACTAATGAGGATACGCCAAATATTTCAGCAAGATCCCTCTCAACCCCCACCTTCGGGTACCCATGTCACTGACATTCATTATGTCTAAACCTCAATCCCCGAATTGATGAGATTCTTTTGCTCTCTTTGTGACTCACTTGCTCATTTCACATACCAGTGTCCTTTGATCATTGAATATAGGCGTCGTCAAATGACCCTTATTCAAGATCCTACGACCACTTCACTTCCTGTGATGCAAGTGATTCCCCCTATCCCTTCCCCAGATATTGTTCACATCACCTCCCATGAACCTAAATCACTTCGCATCCCTCCATGGTTCATGGATATACTTTCTGAGGAGGTTCCCCCAAATCCTCCCAATTCTTCAGTTCATTTCCCCCAGGAAATATTACCCCCTACCACAGTTTTCAACCCATAGTGTATGGACATTTGGCTTATGTCAAGTGAGCCTTTGCACCATAGTTGCAATACCCACTATACATCGTCACCACTTTAATACAATCACACGGTGACAATCACCCATGTTACTGTAATGATCCCAAGCCAAATTCTTTCTTGGAATCACTAACTACTACTAATTTATTGAGTTATTAAGTGCATACAAGATTCATCAACACATGGAGATCACAATATATTCAAGATGTACAAGCACAAGCAAAGATCTCACCTTTATTATGAGCAATGTAAGATCAATACAATAGATGGTCGATCTAGCATAAACCTCAGATGGTCGTACAAGCAATAGATATGATTTGCTACAAAATGCTCTCGACAATACAAAATAAGCCTCCAAAGGCTGGATATACAATGAAGACTGAATCGAGCATATTTGAGCCATACTAATGCTCAACCTCCAAGTTGGAAAGTGCCACGTCCTGCTAGAATGCTGAAGCCCTCAATAATTCTACCCTGCTACCAAAAGTGTCCAATCATCCCGAGAAATATACCAAATGATAGATCGGGCAACTGTAAGGATAACCCAGATGTCCAAATTCCCAAATCCACCCTCAAACCCCGTAGATCTGAATTCTCCACTGAATGGTGCACCCCACTGGATGACTGAAACCCTAGTTGGTTTGGCCCTAATGAAGGAGGGCTCCAAATGCTATGAAACTCTCCAAGAATATAGATCGGGCTATGAGAATCTCGTGGGAGAAGTTTCGGACTCAGATCTCAAGCAGATCTCTCTAGATCTGAGTTTTACTTAATCACAGGACGTCCCCTATGGCTCCAAGACGTCCCAATCTGCAGACAAATGTAGAATGATGATAACCCTCCAGAAAATCCCTCAAATTGATGGTCTTGCCCCTGCAAATAAAACCCAATTGTCGGAATGGCCCCAAGCCCTCTGGATAACCTGGATCGAACCTCCCTCTAGATGATGGTGCACCCTTGTTGGAAACACAAGAACAGTATGGCCTGCTACCTTCTGAAGTGCTAGATGGATATGGGATGAGACTATAATGGTGTGGAGGAGTCTTTCATCCTTGAGACCAAGCTGCGGAACAAGGTGAGTGGATATTTCACCACTGAGTTGCTCACAAGGGTTTGTACAACAGAACCCCCAAACTGAATGCTCAAGAGAAATAGCAAATGCTAATCCAAAACAAAAATGAGTAATAGGTGCACCCCAGCCTCTTACTTATACTTTTCCTTCTAATTCTCTGTTGATTTAGGTTAACTCCCAGGGTTAATCTTCTATTATTTTGTTGAGTTATCTTTTACTCCTTTATCCTTTTCCTTTCTTAAGTCAACCTAAAAATATAACTTTTAACTTCTTGACTTTTTCCCCCCCTCAATGTGAGACTATGACCTAGTGGGGGTGCCCAGGCCACTGAGTCTCCTCATCACCTCTCTAAGAGGTGGGGGACATTATAGTTACCTCCCCCGATCCCCTATATTATTGCATTTACCACTGCGATGAAGATATCCTGGAGGAACTCACTACCCCCGATTGCCCATGCAATGTGCTCCATCACAGAGCGCTTTTTATCTCACAAGAATCCTTTGACCCTCCTAGCCAATCCTCCCTATGTGCAATCGAAACTAAGGATTTTATTCCATCCGGGAATATAGATTGGTTCAATAACCCTATCCCTGCCCCTGATGCTTATGAAGAAGGAAACATGGCCAACATTTCACCCACTGTCAAAATCGAAATTTCCATTAAACAAGGAATCATAGAGGAAATCACCATTGGTGTCGCATTCTCCCCTGAGGAACTCACAGCTTACAAAGCTCTCTTTCAGGAATACCAGGATATTTTTTCCTGGTCATATACAGAGATGCCCGACCTTAATCCTTCTATCATTGAACATCACATCGACACATGGCCCGATGTCTCCCTAGTACATCAAAAGCAATGCCCACTCCACCCATCCAAAGCCGCGACTATCAAAGCCAAAATTGACAAGTTACGCGTTGTCGGGTTCATATACTCCATCGCGTATACCTCATGGGTCTCCAACCCCGTCCTCATTAAAAAAAAATAGGGCACTATTTGCATCTGCACTGACTTTCACGATCTCAACCATGCTTGTCCCAAAGACAACTTCCCAGTCCCTTTCATCGACCAAATTATCGATGACTGTGCCAGCCATGAGGCCTTGTCCTTCATGGATGGGTTCTCCGGAAAATCCAGATTCATCCCGCATATCCGTATAAAACCGCATTTACTACCCCATGGGGTACCTTTTCTTATCGTGTCATGCCTTTTGGACTAAAAAACGCAGGTGCTACATTCCAACGGACCATGACTTACATTTTTCTTGATCTCGCTCATATCATTCTCGCTTACTTGGACGACCTCACTACTCGATCTAAGAAACAAACTCAGCATCTAGACGAATTACAAGTCATCTTTCAACGATGTCATCAGTACAATATCCTCTTGAACCCCCTCAAGTGTGTATTTTGCGTCACTTTCTAATGCCTCCTTAGGTTCATCGTCTCCCAACACGGCATCACAGTGGACCCCCTCAAGGTACAAGCTATTACATAAATTCCACCACCTAGGAATTTGTACCAACTGCAGAGTCTACAAGGCAAAGCCAACTTTTTACGATGCTTTGTCCCAGATTACACCACCTGTGTGCATGGTTTCCTTCGCTTACTGTGTCATGATATCCCATTTCGATGGGATGAACATGCCCAAACCGCTTTTGACGATTTAAAAGTGGCATTATCCCATGCCCCTTTGATTAGTCCTCCCAACTATGATCGCGATTATATCCTCTACTTGTCGGCCTCATCCCTCTCAATAACAGGAGTTCTCATCCAACTAAGGGATGATGGCCACAAGCATGTTATTTACTACATTAGTAAAAATCTTTCAGGACCACCTCTGAAATACAATCATGAGGATAAATCGGCCCTCACAATTGTCTTCGCTGTCCAGAAACTACGTCATTATATCTTGCTTCGCACTACCAAAGTCGTAGAAGATTCCAACCCCATGCAGTACTTGCTTAGTCGACGAAATATTAAGGGTAAATTTTCCTGATGGATCATCATCCTTCAGGAATACGGCCTAGAGTTCCCAACTCCCAAAAGCAAGAAAGCAGTGGTTCACACCGAACTCATCACGATGTTTCCCTCAAACGCTAAAGATTCACCAGTCAATACAGATTTTCCTTACTAACACCTCTTCTACATCCCCTCGAATGACCCTTGGTATGGTGACCTTCTCGTCTACCTTCATAAAAAGAAGTTTAGGTCTCATTTTTCTCGATATGATCATTGGAGCATTCGCTATCAGACCCCTCGATACCTCCTTATCGGTGACATTTTATACTGACGTGGGGTCGACACCATACTCCGTCGATGTCTGACCATCGATGAATTAGACAGAGTCTTGAATGACTACCATAGTGGTGCTTGCGATGACCACCTCTCAGGTATTTCCACCGCCCAAAAAATCATTCAAGCAAGATACTTCTGGCCCACACGGTTTCATGACTACATCCACATTGTCAAGCGATGCAACAAATGCCATCTTTATGCAAACAAAGCACGAGCGCCACCCAGTCATCATCGTCGATCCCTCTTGCAAATGGGGCATAGACTTCATGATGTGAAACCCTCCATCTAGTAATGGACACAAGTACATCATCATGGAAGCTGATACTTTACCAAGTGGGTCGAAGCCATGCCTACCTTCAACAATACCACTGACACAACAACACGTGTTTTCTTCAACCATGTCATTACCCGTTTCAGATTTCCACTTTAGTTACTCTCAAATCATGATAAGCACTTTGAGAATGACATCTTCGTCGAACTCTCCTCAAGTTTAGGCTTCTCCCATGAGTTTTCCTCCCCATACTACCCTCAGTCCAATGGAAAGGTTGAGGCTGTTAATAAAGTCCTAAAAACCATGTTGCAATGCACTGTCAACAAACATAAGACCAACTAGCATCATATGTTTTTTTTAGCGTTATGGGCCTATCTTATGACAGTCAAAACTGCCACCGGTTTCACACTGTTTCATCTCATCCATGGGATCAAAGCCACCCTCCCCATGGAGTGTGAAATTCCCACGTTGTGCACCTCCATCGAGCTATTACCTAACACTGCTCCAATGGAGCAATGCTTGTTGAACTTAGAGTCGTTGTATGAATATCGTCGACCTTCCTTACAAAACAATGAGGCAACTAAAAAATCGTCCAAGGCCACCTTCGACCGCCATGTCAACCTTCGTTCATTCAATGAAGGAAATCTCGTCCTAGTCTACGATATCGCTCACGATACTCTCAGTCATGGGAAATTTGAGTCATTATGGAATGGACCCTACATCATCCAACACTGCCTCACTAAAGGTACATACATCATAGACTCTCCATAAGGTTATCCTCTCAAAGAACCTGTCAACAGGTTGTACTTAAAGAAATTTTACACTTGACCATAGCCATTCTACACTAGGATTTTTATTTGTACACATTTGTAGAGTTTTTAGTCTTCTTTTGTTCCCTCCATGCCTCATGTCTGATATACCATCCGTGTTGTTGACATATGTATCTTACATCGGCCTACCACATTGGTTACGCTGACGGAGCTAGGTGTTGGACACCGAATCTTGCTTCGGCTACTTGGGCCCTTTACACCCCCTCACATACATAACTCCACTCCAACGACATATGTTTGGGTTCAGCCACCAACAACCAAGCAGAATACGAAGCCGTCATTGGCCTCCTCACCGAGGCCAGTCACCGCCACATTTGTCACCTTAGCATCTTATTAGATTCCCAGCTTGTCGTCATGCAGCTCAACAATGTATACCATGTCTGTGATCCTTGCCTCTTCCGCAAATACCTGCAAGTTAGACTATTATCTCGAAACGTTGATTCAATTACATTTACACATATTTCACGATAATTTAATCAAGTAGCAAATAACATGGATAACCTAGTGTTAGATTGTCATTCATCACATCAAGACATCATTACATATACATAAATCATCAAACATCGGTCACAGCATATAGATTAGACATCATAAAAACATCACAAAAATATTCACACATGTAAACATCACGATCCCAAAAATGTATATCCATATATATATATATATATATATATATATATATATCGATCAATGTGTCATAAATATTTACAAAAAAGTACAACATGTACATTTCCCATAGGCCAGTCAGCCCCCTCACCCCTATTGGTACAAACTGGGTATCCCCTACCCTATACAAAAATGGGTTTACAACCACCCTGTACATAATGGGCTCACAGGCCTATATAAATAAAATAATATATAATCGACACTCGTGGTGCCCCTAGATCTCCCCCACCAATTCCTTTGTCAGATGGAGGTGTCCCACCAGCTGGGGGTCCTCCAGGTCCAGGGGGAAGTTGACCAATCATCGCTACCCCCGCTACAGTTTCTCTGTAGATCACGGTCTGCCACTCTTCCAGAATTCCCACACACTACTCCAGGAATCTCTCATCCTGGATATGTGACCACATTCCCTCTGACACACCTTGAAATGCCACCTCCAATCGGCACCATAAACCATCCATACCCCCACCAACCTCTGGCTACGGAGCATGCGTTGGACCTGCATATGGATCATCAAATCGGCATCTCTGGATGGCCCTTGCCTCATCATCTAGCCTTGCACCAGCCTCATCCCTCCGGCGTCGCTCTCCCACCCGCGATGGTCTCACTAGCCCCCGATGCGTCGACTCCTCAACTATCTCTACTTCCTAGCCTCGCAACCCTACATCTGCAAACACAAAAACACAGATAGAGTCAAGCATCCATATACATATCAACATATGATACGCTATCAAAATCATATAGCATATATAGACAAACATACCTCTCTGGTCCCACACCTCTCCTAGAGGAAAAACCATGTTCGGGTCATGCTAGAAGTCCATCCCACCATACGGGAATCGTAGGATAATCTATGGCATGACACGCCACACACGTGTCGACATGGCCATAAAATAGTGGCCACCCTCCTCCCCTCTGTGCCATACCAAAATCTGATCCCACTACATCAATCATGGCTCTTGCAGCCCTGCAGGCGGCAGCAAAACCCTAGGGCACAACATGGGCACCCTCTCCAAGAACCATGCTACCAAGATCAATCCAAAATCAAAATCACTGGAGTTGGTGGTCCGACACTGGTGAAGTTGCCCCATCATCTTGGCATGCAACATCAAGCCCCAGGAGAAAAATTCCCCATCAAGGACCCTCTACATAATCCTCATTTGACCACCACTGATCCACTGCGTAGCTAAGTACCCATATATCCTCACAATCATAGCAGCGATGCACTGATGCAAGAGCGCATCCATCGCCTCAATTCAGAAAACCAAACCCAACATCGGGTTCATCCCCGAACAGTAATCTCACGCCAAGTCTATCAACTGCACATCCCCTGGTAGCTCGAGGTCAACAGGCAGGGCCATTCTCTGAAAGGGGAGCCCCGTCAAAAAATAAACATCCTCAATAGTTGAGAATTCCATTTGTTGTTCCCTCACCACAAATCACTGCAGATCAGTGCTCCACATCGATACCAAGTACTGGAGAAGTTACTCCTATGACTGTATCAATGGGCAGTTGAAGAACTTGAGAAGCCCATGCATTTCCAAGAGTCTTTGAACACCCGAGTCCTCTCTCACCACCTCTCGTAGGCGCTCCCAGTCTCTCTCCCTCCAATGGACTGGCATGATGAACTACTCACCTGCATTCACACAGAAACCCTTGGTTAGAAATCGTCATTTATCAAAAATACCAACAAAATCAAGTTCTCAAAAAACCCCTTAGCTTCGCCTCAAGTGCGCGGTTGTCATCCCCACAGGCGCACACATATGCTTGCTTGTTCTTCGCATAGTTGTGCATCAATGCGCAGCTGTAGGAGAAACAGATGTGCATCAATGCGCAACTGTCACACCCACAGGTGTGCACACATGCGCACCTATTCTCTACACATCTATGCATCGATGCGTGGCTATATGAGAAACAGTTGCGCAAAGTGCCCAGCTATAATTTGAATAGGCGTGAAACACATGTGCACCTGTCCCCCNATGTGCCCCCATGCACGTTTGTATTCAACACAACTGCACATCATGTGCAGGAGAGGGAATTATACTTGCGCATCTCAGCGCGGGTATCTTTCCTTCTCCCACGCATTAGTGGGCCCACCCCTAGCAAATACCCTAGTACGACACTCCGTACGACCCCTACCCAAAACATAGAAACCAGCTACTGTGCAGAAGGATGAGACCACTAACTTGACTCTTGCAAATCCTAGATCGACCAGCTCGAACTCTCGTAATCTCAAAAACTCCTCCAAATACTCTCATCAATTCACAATAGTAGTGGGTACAAATGAGGTGGCATTGTGGGCCCCACAACCATATATATTCCCTTTTTCCAAACTTCCACGCTCAGTTACAAGAGCTCAGAGTCTCTGTTTTCCGATACATCTTCAGCCACAGGATTAGGGTCCTGCCACCTACACAGTCACATTCCTCGGGTCACCATCCACACGCAGCCCCAGGGGAGCATTTTTCTCACATCACATCCAAGTACATAAATAAATTTTATATGTTCTTTATCTTCAGATATTGTTCACGTCGGGTATTGGGTTTTAATGTGTGCAGGTACTTGGTCATCACAAACCAGCGCAACCCCTTTCAAGTATATGATCGACATTGGCATGTAATCATTCCCTTTGAATATCAATTGCATCTCCTAGTCACACCCTCTGACATTTTCCTCTAGGGTCCCTACATCCGGCTCTGCAGTACTATCACCTCCGCTGCAGTTTGGTACTATCACCCAGTAGCACTCTCCCCCACATGAGTTGTCCCATTCATAGTCCCCCTTGGCACTTTGACACTCATGCTGCTTTCACCCCCTAGAGGTGGGAATCTCGATAGTCTTCCACATTTCTGAGAATCAGCCACATACTCCTTATCATAATTTTGATAGCTTTCCCAATGGACTCCCAGGTCATCTCATCATGGTTCTATTTTGACTACGCCTCTGCAGTATCATTAACCCTCTATTTCATCCACAATCAGTTTGCCCATTTGCAAATTCCCTTCCATTCATTTACCTCATACAGAAACCCACCAATGGGGGGCCCACCCTCCACCAAATTCTCCACGCAACTTGTGCCATCATAAGCCAAGCCATCTTGCACTGGGGCACCCATTTCTGTATCTGTACATTCATCCCCAATTATTCTTTATTTATTTGGTAATTGTAAAAATCCTTTATTTCCAACATTCACATGGCTTTTTGTTGTCGCCATTGGCGACCTTATTTTTCTGGAAAAGAAACCCATGTATCCCTTGGTTGGGGCATTCACTATCCTCTACTCATGATTGACATCGTTCATAAACCCCGAGTATCCCACAGTCCAGGTACCCCTGATCTTTGAGTTTGTCCACTTTGTCACACCTCTGGCACAATTTAACCTCATGTATAGTCGTCCCCTGATGCTAGATACAGTTTCATGGTTGCTGCCAATAATCATTCAAACATACCCCCAACCAAGGGCAGTCTTGAGTCTCACCACATCTTGACTTCGTTCATGTTCCCTATCAGTTCCTGATCTTATTTAGTGGATTTCATGAATCCCTTTGCTTCTTGGAGTCATGTCTCCATTTTTGTCGACATCAACACAATTTCCAGAAGGGCGATAGTATATTGAATCTCATTCTCTTTACAATGAGGAGTCTCGGATGACACAAAGAGAACAATCATTTCTCTTTGCTGTCATTGACCCCCATAACATTCAACTTCACCAAAATATCATGTTACGGTGGGTCTTACTATGCGACTATTGCAGTTGTTTTATACCATCCGAAGACCTATGAATTTTTTAGGCCATCAATGCCTATGAGGAATCGCCACTTATTACAAGTGTCCTTGCCTCTTTTCAGAGTATGTTCACCATCAAAATTGTCATTTGTTGTTACCAAACTGCCCCGGAGGGCGCTTCAATTATCTACATCAACATACAACCTCAGTTACTATCTTACAGTTTGAGTTACATGACACAAGCATGGGGCATGCTCGACTCGTTTGTATATAGATTTTTTTTTCTCTCCCTAAAGAAAGGGTTGGGTCCCACAGTTTCCCCTCTCCCTCTGACAGGATCGCTCTTGTAGTTCTTTTCAACACTCTTCATTACAATGTTACTCTCAGTAGAAGAAACATTGATGTATTTTGGCTATATGTATGCTCCTAACCTCACACATCAAGGGGCATATGTTATCACTGAAATTTCATATGCAACGTTTCATGCAAATGGTTACAGAAATACAACACTGCCAAACACCTATTAGTTCACCTACAACACCAAAAATGCATTTTGCAAGAGGCAAAAACAATACAACTTGAAAAAAATTGACATGCGTTGAAACACTAAAGGAAGCGCATGCATAGTGCGCGAGCCAAAGAATCCCATAGAGCGCACAATGTGCCATATGTGCGACTGTGTACAAGAAACGCCGCGCACTCCTGTGAACGACACATTTATGGTTCTTTTCAACCCCTCACCCACTTATGGACCAGCTCCCAACTTGATTTGACCCTCAAATCCGAGATGAATCCGAATGGTGGGTTGGTCAAAGACCTAAGGGTGCCCTAAAAGGCCCCTTGTTCACACTAAAGACCAGTTGGATATTTCCTCAAAGACATGCTATAAATGGAGGTCATGGGTGCACTAAGAATTTAATAATTTCATAGTATTGTTATGCTGCCTCAATCCTCCCTCAAGAAACCTCTTTTCTTCTTGGAGCATTCTAGCAACATTTCAATAAGCTATTCCACTCACCTCTTGAGGGAATAAACTTGGATTTCTTCACCATTTCATTTCTTGTTTATCATTGTAAGAAGAGCTCTCAAATAGGGAACTCAAGAGCCCTCCCAAGGAGGAAGAGGGGATCCATAAGTCCTCCTTTCTCTACGGTGTTTTCCCACTAATATAGTTATCCATTGGTGGCATAATCTTGGTCATTTGGTTGATTGATTTTGGTTCAAAAGTTTCTTATGAATTTTAGTTTTATTTTCTTAGTTGTTTTTATTCTATTTGTTTGTTTATTTCATGTGCTTGGATTATCTAACTCGTGCACTAACCTCTGTCTTGTCTAGAAGGCCCAACTAGACTTGTAAGTGCCCTTGTTTTTCTCCCCCGAGTGACAAAATGAACACAACATACCCAAAAATGTGTCATATGTTGAATGGGCCATGTGTCACCCTATGATTGGTTGCATACATGTGTTGATGTATGTCAGGATCATACTGTCAGAAGGGTTGAACTTCACCCTTATCATTTTATCTCGATGGATGAGATCTGATAGGATCTCAACCGTTGATATAATTATTCATGTAGATATCCACCGTCGATCTGTTCACCACTATTTCAAAGTCTTGGATTGCCTCTCCCTTAAATTTCTCTCACCTTTGTACTTCCAATATAGTTTTGCTATGTTGATCTCATTCTAGAATGGATGACCATATCTATTTTCCCCCATGCTTGCGTTGTGCCTCAGATCATCGTTGATCTTCCTCTTGAATGGATGATCACCATGTGTATCTGACATTGGGTTATCGATTTCAAAGACTTCACTCATGTATACTCCCTATCCTAATCCAATGATCACTGGCTTACCCAATCATGAGCTACTATACCGGCTGGTCCGGTCTGTTGGAAACTGGAATATCATAGTCTCTCCACTTAACTTATATGGCATGCTCCTGATTCAATAAGGATCTACGGTCACTATGGACCCCGATTAAGATATGATGACTCAGATATAGCTATGCATCTTTCATACGATTGATTCCCCTAATTATTCAATGATTAATCGAGATCGTTGATCTCTAAGCTTGATCAACGATCAACGGTCCTCAACTCTTTTAACTGGTAAAGAGGGTTTTTTGCACTAGTTCTTAAGGAATTTGATTCGATTCCTTATCCATTGCATTCATGCTCGTAGCACGTACACATACACGACTTAGTCAAGTCCAATTGAGTCTAGAATCGCAAACATCAATTCAATTGGAAGATGTTTGATTTCACATTTACACAGAGAGCCCATAAACACAAAGATGACTCTATTAATGAATCTGTATATTAGTTATACAAGACCTTCTCGCCTCTTTGGCCTGATTTACATTAATTTTTCCTTCCTCTTGGTCTTTGGCCATACTCGACCTCTCTATCCTTTCTCTTTCTTTTCTCTAATTCCAATAGGATGACACTTTAATTGTACAAAAGGATCCTAAACCAAAATTGGTTCAGATCCACAAAATCCTCAAAGAATCTCTAGAATCTCTAAATTACTTATATGATCTCTCTAACTCACCCAAGATCTTGAGATCTACTTAATAAGGCAGATTCAACTACATTCAATCATTTCAACCCAACAACCCTATCCTATGGAATTATTCTGAAATTGAAACAAAACATAGGAAAATACAAATAATTCGAGACCCCTGAGGTCTAGCCAAACATGCTTCATTTTGGAGGTAGGATGCTCTTGCATCAAAATTGGTCTAAATTTGCTAAAGGATGTCAGATTTTCATCCTTTGGAATCATCACAAGAAAATTTTTCATGAAATATCCAAGAATCTTTCATATTGTTCTAGCTACCTCAACCATTGTTCTTAAATCTTCTCCAACAAACTCAAAACACCCAAGAAAGAATTCAACATGAAGACCATTTGGCCTAGGAATTTTGTGTTTTTGGAAACTCTAAAGAACTCTAAGAAATTATTCTTTTCCAAATTCCTCCATCATAGATTGATTTCTCTTGGCATTAACAAAGCTTGGAAAGGAATTTGATAAAAAAAATTACCTCTGCTATGGTGGCTTGAGAGTCCTCATTGAAAAGAGATGAAAATTAATCCACCCTTTATTCTGCTATCTCCTTGAATTTTTTTTCCCATGAACCATCTTCCCTTTTTATTTTATCGAGTTAATGGTTTTCCTACAATTTTCATATCTATGAAAAATCTTGGTGTTGTCATCTGCTACACGAAGCCATAATGTTGTGATTTTTAGCTTCCATTCCTTCTCTTTCTCGAGTGATTTCCTCTATTTTTCCTCAAGAATTTTTACCTCTATTTTCTAATCTAATTGAAACCTACTCTACTATAGTGTACTTCCAAAACTTCCTCCACTTTCCTAAGTGTTTTATCATCTTTTTGGTTTTTATCCTTTTCCCATTGCATAGCTATATTTTTGTATTTTTTCAATTTTTGATGGAATTGTATGGGAGAATATTCTCTGAAGTCTCCATCATAAGGCACCATACCTCTTAATTTATATTTTTTATCAACTCCTCTTCTTTCATCCATTTTGGATTCAATCTGAAAGGGTTGGTAGATTTCTCTTGGGTAGGGCTTATTTCCAACATCATTGGATTATGGTTAGAATCTCCTCATGAGAAGACCCATTATTTGATTCTAGTTACTACGTCAAGGAACACTTCAAAAATATAGAATTGGTCATGTCTCTTTGTTATACGAGCCTCTCCCATTCTTCTTCTTTTCTTTTTTTTGTAACTAGGGGAATCGGTAACAACGGTAGTATCGTACTCACGTGACACAGGGTCGAATCTTGTCGGTTGCCTTATAACCCCTAGGGAGGAACACACAGCCCACAAGCACACCCTTCGGGTAAATCAGGGTGAGAATCGACCTTGAGACCTCTTTTTACATATTTCCTTCCATTTACACAACACTTGCCAAACTGTCTACACCCCTGCGGGCAGCCTCTCCCATTCTTTTATTTATCTAGGTTTGGGTCATTTAGTTGGTTCCACATCTAGTAATCTTACTTCTAGTTTTTTTCAAAATGTAACCAAAAAGATAGTCCTCATGTGCAGTGGGTCCCCAAATTTATGAGGCTCCTAGAGTGAAGTTTACATCTGTTCCCACTACCACTAAACTAGTGAGAAACCAATCCTTATGGAAGAACTTGTCCCAATACTCCACGTTTTCCATGTAAGGTACATATACATTTAGGATATTAATTTATTTTCCAAGATCTAGAGAGAACATAATAGTCCCTAGACCTAAAGTAAAATCCTAGGAGATATAAGAAAGGGTAAACGAACATTTCTTCCACCTATTAATGTTCCCTCCAACCTCCCTATTTCATCAATATATCTAAATTATCGATTGCTATTTATTTTTTATAGTTCATGAGTATGTTTCTCCCCATTAGTCATAATTTCTTGCAGCAAAATGATAGAGAGATTAGAAGGCCCTACCAATATTTTTAGGGCCAGTTATTTTGAGGGGTTGGACAACCCTCGACAATATATGGTCATTAAAATCATTTTAAACCCTCTTTAGGTCCATTTTATCCAAGATCCCCAATTAAGGATCATTGTTTTCCACATTTGATTCCCGAGGAAGCTTCTTTTTGTGTCAAAGACATAAAATAATTCCTTCCTATGTGTGGGGATTTTTTCTCTATTTCTAAGTGACCCAAACCCCCTTCCACTTTCCCTAGGAAATCAATAGTTACTTTGTTCCTCAATATGATATTATACTTTGAGATTTTGATAGTAGGTGGGTTTCTATGGGTATCTGAAACTTTTGTAACTATGGCAAAGATGGTTGATGACTTTATACATGAGGTCCCTTCTACTAGACCCTCTTCTACCCTAGGAACATGGATAAGGGGAGGGGGTTATAATTTTTAATTCTAGAGAGACTGTGTAGGAATTCATTCAAATGTTCAGAGATTTTAATTTCATAATTCAAACCCCATGACCCAAAAATCAGATTTTCAGAGGATTTCATTTTATCCAAAGAAGGAGACTTTGTATACTTACCTGGAATAAGAGAATCTTCCTTTCTGGTACTGTAAGCACCCATAAATGGTTCATTAATATATCTAGTGTTCAAGGACTGAGATACTGCTAGCAAAGAAGATTCTTTTGGAAATTCAAAAATCCCATTTTCCCTTTGATTCTCCATCATCCTCAAATTTGTATTCCTTCCTGCCAGGACATCATTTCCATCTCTTGATTTTGTCTTCATTGTCCAAATATTTTTTTGACTAGTGAGGGAGAATTTAGTTGTTAAGTGTCCATAATAATGAAAATGGACACACCTGAAAGGAATACCTTCGTAGTCTATATTAAGGTGAAAATTTTTCAAACCCCTCCTTATATTCATTGTTTTGGCAAACCCTTTATTTATGTCTATTCCAACAAGGATACATAATATACCTAGGTAATCGGTTTATTTGAAAGATATTCATAAAAGGTGTCAAGTGCATTCCCAATTTCCTCAAATACTCATTCTGGCCACATAATTAATGATAGCCCTAGTATCCTTACCCATACCAACACAATATCTAACCTAATAGATCTTACATTGAAATGTGGATGTCATTTCTTGATAAAGAGTGATTGTTCTCCCCATTTCCACCTTTTATGCAAGAAATTTTCAACATTTCTCAGTGTTCGTAAGGTCCAGGCCATTCACCCTCTTACCAATAATAATGCATTGGGAATGTAACCTATAATGGATTCAAATATTGATTTGGTCCATACCTTCAAAGTTTAATATCTCATTCTTCTGCTTGGAAAATGACCTACAAGCACTAGGTCCTTCATCCCTAAAATATCATTTAGCTTTGTCTTCTCACTTAGGAACAATTTGATAGGTTCCTAATTATATTTACACATTTTCTTTACTTTTGTTTCCTCCCACCCTCCAATTATTAAAACCCTAATTTTTCTAAGACTGAGATTGAAGAGTTGTACATGTGGTTCAGAACCAATTGATCTCCAACGAAGCTTAACTCTGTGCACCATTCAATTATTATGTCTAAGTTATAGAATAGAGGTTTGAGGTCTCTATAATTCTCTTCTAGAGTAAATGTGACTTTGGTGAAATAATATATCTGCATTAAACCCCTATACTCATGGAACCTTTGGGATGATTCCCATAGATCCTCCAAATATGGATCGACACAATTATCCATATGGTTTCCCACCCAGTAGTTAACATTAATAATGTATGCATCACCTGGTACCATCACCCTATCCCTAGTCATATCTTTCACTCATGCACTAAAATCAAACACATCATAAGCCATTTCCCTAATAATAGTGATAATCTCATATTTGAGTAGGATAGAGCCCATGAATGTTTACTTTTGTGGTTCAAACATGCCACCAAAAGGGAAAGTTTTTGGGTTGGACCATATCTACTGGCCCTCCAGAGAATTTTTGGGAACGATTTCAACTCTCCTTACCTCATATCATCCTCATTGATATAAATCAATTTTTTTCTTGTATATTATTTATTGTTAAGTTTGAGGTCTTATTGTAGGGTGGTTGCAATATTGTTGGTAATATCATTTGCATTAAATCATTACCCAATGCTTCATTACCTAATATTGTTGGTAATATCACCTTTCCAAAACACTTCTACTTTGTCAAGTGGAAACAAACTAAATTCTTGTCAGTGGATATTCATGAGGCAAGATGGTGAGATACTTTTCATATCTATCTTTTGCTTGTCACCCACCCACCACCCAAGAACAAATTGGTAGAGATATATAACAAGAATTGTTCACTTGCTTTTCCATGATTTTATTCCATTGGGTTGTTTTCACTTTCCACGTGTATATTGCTCAATAATCTATGTATTAACAAGGGTTTTCATTTCATTGTGGTTGGAGTCTTGAATGATTACGAATTAATTGGATATTCAAGATTGTTTGCCTCTACCTTTGCTAATGGTAGTTTTTCTTTAATAAGATCAAATACAAGGGGCGGTTGTTCATATCTCCAATAGGATATGGAATTGTATCTCAAACTTGGTCTTGAAATATACTATATGATGCAGTGTCATTTTTTCCTCAACAAGTTGATATCTAGGCAACATAGAACCCATTTACATGTTCACAATTTCTTGAAAAGTAGCAGACAAAAGATAATTCCAAGAAGTTGGATTTCAAATACGATGACCTATTCAAAATGGTATGCAACTCAACTTGAGAAAGTATGAAACTTCTAACAACTATTCATATGAAACTTATAATAATTATCCACCACACTACAACAAAAACTTTAAGATAACTTTGAAGATTCAATTCCATACTCATTGCAATCTTAAGATAACTTTATTCATGAAAAATGATTAGATAACTTTAATATTGAAAAATTATTTGTATGGAAGTTCAGATTTGTTATCAAATATATATCCGAATCTCTATAACAAAATATGGTTATTATCTTCACTATTTTCTAAATAAATTTAGGTACCTATTTCAATATGTTCATAACCAATGGCTACAATCCTTTGAACTTCACGCACATTGCCATTTTGAAAATCTCGAATCTTTTATTAACAAAAATAAATAAATCCTTGAATATACCAAAGCCATTAGAAGCAAAAATATACTATACCAGCCTTGTCTTTGATCTAGGAAATCATTGCTCCCTCACCAATGTAGCTCACTAATGTAAGGATGGTTTCCTTGCTAACATGGTCCTTTCAAGTTGATAAGCATACTACTCAAAAATTGAAGTTGGGGACAATGTGTTTTGCATCAAATAATACAAAATTTAAGGTAGTGGGAATTGGTTTTCCATCAATTGAATATGGAGGTCAATATCTCACTAGCTCATTGATGCAAGGATAACTCCCTAGATAACATGGATCTTTCGAGTTGATAAGCATATTACTCAAAAATTGAAGTTGGTGAAAATGCATTTTGCATCGAATAATACAAAATTGAAGGTAGTGGGAATTGATTTTCCATAAACTAAATATGGAGGTCAATAAAAAGAAAGACATTAAGAGGAATTGAAATTGTTTTCTCCAAGAGAAATATGTGCTAGCTTGCTACTAGTAATTGATAGGATGCATTGTTGAATATGCTCAATCTATCACTTGCACTAATTTCATTGAAATAGTTTCATTGGTTTGGGTCTAGACGGACACTCTTATGAATGATGCTAGGTGTTTTGTGGGGCTCAACTTGGACTTAGAGGAGGCCCAAAGTGGAGTGAAATGAGTTCACTACCATCTCTATTCCATGTGTTCTTCACTTCAACATCAATATCAATACATATCACCTTCCATATTTCTGGTGAATCATCGAAGTGGGTGGATGGATAAGTAGATGAATTATCTACAACTTAAAACACGGAGTAACATTTCTAGTTCCTAGTCAAAGCCACATTCAGGGTTGATCATAGAGACTAGTATATTATGTGATATGAAAAATTCTTGTAATTGAGTGCATAACCAAAGGGATAGACTATACCACCCTTGTAAAATCTATACATTTTACCTAGATAGCCACTTGAACCATCTGATCACATGTGATAGTTTTCCATGTTCATGTTATCCATGTATTTCTTAGGATACCAAGTCATTGGAAGATGACCACCTACATTGATTTTAAAATTTTCACTATAATTTTCTTTCACCAATTCCAAAGTTATCAAATAAATACATCTAGAAAGAAAAAAAAAATGCAATGTGTAAAGGTACTAACATGCTAACTTCAAACTACTAAGACGTATTTATTTTTTTGTTCGCAAACAAGCATTACTCATAAATTGTGTATAGATTAAATCCATGTCCTAATTGAATTATGTGTTCCATAGATTGTTTGGGCTATAGAATCTCCTCCCCCATGCCTAGGATATCTAACCTACAATGTCCAAGATATCCAACCCACAAAATATTAAAATTTTGTTTGAACACCTTGAAAAATTTACATCAATACCACCTCCTGACATGATAACTACTATAATTGGACCTCTAGAAGCCTTAGGGACAATAGTTACAAGGTTTGTTTGATTCCCGCCAAAAAGAGACTAACTCTATCAAACCCTCCCTCTGTTTTGATATATCTAACCTTGAAACCAAAACATTTGCATCGACTTCTGCAACTACCTCCACTATTGAAGGTACCTAAAATGTGGATAGGAGGGGCTTACAAGGAAACCTTGCAATGTAATGAAATGTTGTTGTTCATATTTTAATTCTTAGGAAACCTTGCCAATCCTAAAGAGAGGAATGTACCTTCATTGTTTCTTATCATAGGCTTTGTGGCATCGTAAAGAGGGCCAATGACAACCCTTCTTTTAGTCTACATTCTTGATAATGGAAATGGTCTATCATTTTTTGGAAGAACTATACCTTCCCTAGCTACTTGAACAACCAACTCTTGATTTTATATGATGTGGGTGTTCACTAATGCTCAACTTATTATAAATTCTTGTAATTTTCTTTCTCTTTGTTTGGGCTTGGGATATAACTAGTGTATTTCTCCTGTAAAAATATTTTCATTCCCCTCTACATGTAAACTCTTAAACTCTTTAATTTTTTGTCGATTTAGAAGAACAATTCAACGAATGCAAGTTGAACTTGCAACAAATAGGCTTCACAATAATTCTATGATTTATTATTCACGTGTGTGCCTTTGTGAGGCCAACATGAGACTTGTGTTTTATTTTGAAATTCTTCTCATGATAGGTATAGAACTCAAGACCTACCAATGTTGTTATATTGTCTTTTCTTTGATGGGGGTTGCACACAAATAGACCCAGGTATTGAAATTTATAGCTATAGGTGTGTTGAAGATGGGTTTTGGTCATTTGGGATTTTCTTAGAAATAACATATAGATCTCAATGTCTATATTTAACCATCGCAATTGGAATTTATGAGCAGTTTGCATTTAGTTTTGTTAGAATTAATGCTTAAATATTGGTTTGGATTTGTTAGATCTAGTTAGTTGTGAGAGATCTTCTCCAACTATTAGATCCTATTTATGTGTGTATGGATGAGTGATTTCCTCATAAGTTTGTTATTTTGTTGAGGGAACTTCATGTATAAAATATGTTGATTAAACAATAAAATATATATAGATTTTGTGTGTGGAATTTGGTTCTCCAATTTAGTATCAAAGCTAGAGCTAGGAGCTTTGGGTAACTTCCTCACAGAAGGGCCCAAAATATAGAGTGTTGAATTTGTTTGTTATAGAGTATTGAATTTGTTTGTTGATTTTTTTGTGTGAGTGAATTTCTCTACAAATAAAGGAGCCTTGTGCCAGTCAAGAAGAGTTGTCACTATGATTTGAAGCACACCAAGCAAATCTATGATCCATATTGCATCTTTGTTCTTAGACAGTAAAAAAAAAATCCAAACTTGGATTTCAAACTGATATAGTATTCATGAACATCGAGTGGCCGATCAGAGATGCTACCCCTTACTCAGATCTGCATATCTGAGTCAATATTACTCAAATATATCCTTCTGAAGTCTATTATGAGCTATATTTCTCAACCCCTTGCGACTAGTGGAAGCACTGCATGTTGATGGAGGTATTAGTTATTTCAACTTCTAGATCTGTGCATATATTCGTTCAAAAATACAGTATTTCCAAGTTTGTGTACTATTGTCAAGTAAGGCGCAATTCAAAGCTTGTGCCAGAGAGAAATATGCATGAAATTAATGGACATTCGCTACTCATTCACCACCATTATTTTAATACTATATTGTATGCAATGAAGGAAACAATAGGTGGATAACCAATTTTTTATTTTAAAATTATTATACTAAGTGTTGAGTAATTAATGATAAATAAAGTTATTTTTAAATTATTTATCATTAGATTGTCAAAAAAAAAATTAAGAACCAATTATATAACAAGGTGATATAGTTTTAGCTGGTGGTTCTTGACGTACTTTGGTGCCATGTAAGAACATGTTCACTGTTTTGGTTATGTATGTTAGCACTAGAAGTCACCTCCAGATTGTGTTGGAGGAAAGCCCAGTACCCATCAAATTTTTATGTCACAAGTTGGTTTTAAAGAGGTCAAATGGGTGCAGACTCAAGATGATATCGTTTTAACTCATAAAACTGGACTGGTATGCACATGCAAGTGAGGTCTTAATTAACTTCAGTCGGTAAGTTGGAGTAAGGGTGAATAGAGGGAAGAATTTAGTGAGGAGAGTGTAGAGGTATGCCATAGACATCAGGTCTTCCAACAACCTAAGGAGGAAAAGCTTCAAATACAAGATCCTATTGGATTCAAAACTTCAAGAAACTGAAGAACATAAATAACAACAATGTAATCAAATATACATTACAATATAGTCAAAACAATCCATGTGAATCCTTCAATCATGGACACTTCAGTATCAGAGGAAAATAGGATGAAAAAGAAGCTGACATTCATTAAACAAGAAGTCTCAGACCAAAATACATAACCAGAGAACCAGAGTTCTTCATCAAAATTTTACAATACGGGAGCACTACTCAACCATCGACCTTAACAAAATATCAAAACTGTTTATAAATACCCAACAATGTTGCAACCACCATGAGTGTGATCGGAAAACTACCTTCAAATCCTTCATTCGGCGCCTGCTCTGTCAGATTGTGTAGGTTTCCTCATGTCATACGTGAGCCATGCGCAGTTATGTGCTTTACAGGAAAAATTTCCCATAAGGAAACTTTGGATCGTCAGTGTGCCTTCATGACTGTGATCTGCAATGCTTTCCATTTATGGGGTGAGACGAGGTCTCAACTGCCACCCCCAATATTCAATAACTACCTTCATTGGGATCAGTATAGGGCCTGACACTCATGAATGTTTCCAGGAGGTGCCATACGAATTTTTCGAGTCAATCCTGGCGTCTTGAGGCCAAGCAGATCTTCAATGTGACCAATACGGATGCTTTCAGTCTTTGGCACAACTCCTCTCCATTGCTCCATCTTCAATGTGACCTAGGGCCATGACCCTACGCAATTGCACGATTGCAGGCGGGACCAAGGGTGGTCTAAAAGAAAATCGCTTTTGTCCCCGCAATTCACCATGAACCACCACACATCCCTTTCTAAAAAACCACGGTTTCGATTGTGTCACGACTTTGATATTTTAAAACGTGTGCACCTTCCAACCCTGCAATTTGGCATGACCATTGATCTTGCAATCTAATATTAGGCCCTCTAATCAATGGCTCAGCTCTGGCGCTTTTTAGATTGACGGATCGAATATTCCCCTTCAAAACAACGACCGAGATTTGCTTCACGAATCGGCCTTCGGGAATTTCAATTTTCAAACTCCATTTGTCTTCTGCTACTTTTATCTGGAGCAAAGGATCTAGCGATGTGTGGCTCCTACTGATCAAGGGCTCAGATTCTCTTCGGGCGTTTTGGGGCTTCGGGACTTCGGGCGTTTCGGGGCTGGGGCACTTCGGCACTTCGGGCTTCGGCCCTTTTGGACTTTGCAATGTTTCTCATTTTAAATCTCTCGAAGCTCATTTACCCAAAGGCTTGGATCAACTGCCACCTGACCTCTTTAAGATCAATGATTCATACTCACTTTGGGGCCTTTTCTCTGGCACTATACTTCGTGCAAGTTGGCACTCCCAAATGCCCGTGAGCCACTAATCTGGACTGTTATGGGAATATTCGTCGTTAAAAGATTAAAACTGACTTATGCTTATGCTTCAATCCCCAAACAGACTGCTAAGAAAGTTGCGCTTTGTGTTCATGGTTGCGGCCTGCATGATCAAGGATTCGGACGACCGACTGTGGGATGGGAAAACAGCAAGATCAGGGCACTTTAAACACAGAGGGTGGGAAAATGAAAAAGATTTTACAAGCCAAAGGGGGAAAATTTTAAGACTTGGTCCGCGAAAAGGAGAGAGACAAGGAAAAATTACAGACTTAGGTAGAAACCACAAACCCACAGGACTCTGACAAGTTCATGTGATAACATTTGGCTCCACGAGGGATGGCATGCTCCCTGTGAGCTTCCAAGAACAAGTATTTCAAGTGCCTTAGATGTTGGGTTATGGAGTCGAGCTCAAAACATTTTGTCGAAGGCCAACATGTACACTATTCTACTTATAAAAAGGAAAACAAACACAAATGCTCTAGAAAGAGCTTATTTATGTACGGTCATAGGCTAACTGATTTTTACAAAGTGTTAGGTGAAAGAAAACTTCCACCATAACCAACCAGACTATTCAGTAATATAATCCTTCTCTTTACTGCAAATAATCCATAAAAGGTAAGGGAATTATGACAGCATAAAGAAAACATGTATTGGAACACTGGAAATACCTCCAAATGATGATAATATGAACAGTTTTGCAGCCTCCAATGCTTTTGGAAAACACAGTTCCATATATAACCCCACATGGTCACAAAATTTATAATTAGGAAAGCTCGACTGGTAAGAAATTACCTCCTGCTCTTCATGGTTACTCACCCATCGTTCGATGTTCTTAGAGTGTACAGGTGGGTAGAGGACTGATGCGGGTCGGTTGATCCCAGGAGATACTTGCTCATTTACAGGTTCAAGACAGGAGACAAAATACACCTTTAGCTCCTCCTTTTCTCCTTTGTCTGCTCGGATAACATCTGTTAGCTGAGAGAAAGAAGCATCTTCATGTATATCCATGGATGGCTCTTCCTCTCTATCATGTTGCTTAGTGTCTTTTGCGGGCCCAATATGGTTGATTTCCACACAATGCTCTTCCTTAATGTATAAAGGAAAAGGATCTATAGTATGGTCTTGGAAATCCTTCATATCCACATCGGAATCAAATTCATAGTTATCATACTCAGGCTGGTTGCTCCCAAAGTCAGCAAAATATGGTGTGGAGATCTGTTGCTCTTCATCTGAACACTCATTAAAGAGGGGTGAGCGCAAAATGCCTCCATTTTGCAAAAAAGGAGTGATCTCTTGATTCTTCTCTTCGATCCTAGGTAGAAATACATTGTGGAAAACCTCTTGAAGGAAAAGATAATAATCCTCCTCCACCATTATCTCCTCCTCCAAATCTGAGACACCAGGTGTATCAGGGGCAGAAAATAATACATCCATGGCTATGTAATTATCAACACTGCAAGCAATCATATTTGGGAGCATGGAAAATCTCTTCTCTGCATCATTTTCACTGGGATATCCATCAAAAGTGGGTTGCTTTTGGTCAATACCTGCAAAAAAATCTTCTTAATAAGAAGGGCTTCCCAAAACATCCATTTCAAGGACCAAAATATCCTCTGCATCTCCTTCATAAGAGCAGCAAGCACGATCTGCCTCCAATTTTTCTATTTTTGGAGAAAGTTCTTGTACCAATTTCACCAACTCATTTGAGGTATACCCCTCCTCCTCATAGCTTTCATCCTCATAGATTTCATTCTCACATCTTGCATTTGAAACAGTCATACCTTGAACACGGTCTTTATATTCTTCACAACAATTATGACAAATTAACTTAGAAGAATAAAACTTTCGATGGTACCTATTGAAAGATGCATGAAATTATCTCGGGGAGGGGATGCTAGCAGGGGGTAAGGTGTGATACCATTCACGATCATCTCCTGCTAATGAGAACATGAATATCTTTAATAATACATCCTCATGATGTATCTCCCATTGATGCATGAGTTCATGAAACTCATGGAGATGCTCTGCAAGGTTGTCCTCTTTACACTCTCTAAATATGGGGAAAAAATCACCCCATTCATCCATAGTAGGAAAATCATTAGGAAAACCAGGAACAGCAAAAAAATTGAAGGGAGAAAACCTTCGAGCCAAGATTTTTTCCATTTCAAACCAATGGAGTCGCCAGTCGATTCTTTAATCATGGAGTCACCACGTGAATGATATGCAATGTGAGTGTGTCTAGTCTTTGTTCACCGTCAAAGACCAGATATGATCGTTGTGTTCTCTTAGGGGGCTTCAAGTGTAGCTAGATGGAAGCCACACTAAAAAAGTGGAGTCGAGACAGTGGAGTCGCCAGGTGCAATCGCAATCTTCAATGGTTCTAATATCTGATGCACCTTCAAAATCAGAAGCTCGTTGTCGTTCTATCCCAGGGAAAGGTCTTCAATTTTTTCCCCGACAATGACGTCAGAAATGTTAGCACTAGAAGTCACCTCTAGATTACGTTGGAGGTAAGCCCCAGTACCCATCAGAGTTTTATGTCACAGGTTGGTTTTAAGGAGGTCAAATGGGTGCAGACTCAAGATGATATCATTTTAACTTAGAAAACTAGACTAGTATGCACATGCAGGTGGGGTCTTAATTAACTTCAGTTAGTAAGTTGGAGTAAGGGTGAATAGAGGGAAGACTTTGGTGAGGAGAGTGTAGAGGTATTCCATAGACATCGGGTCTTCCAACAGCCTAAGGAGGAAGAGCTTCAAATACAAGATCCTCTTGGATTCAAAACTTCAGGAAACTGAAGAACGTAAATAACAACACTGCAAACAAACATACACTACAATATAGTCAAAACAATCCATGTGAATCCTTCAATCATGGAAACTTCAGTATCAGAGGAAAATAGGATGAAAAATAAGTTGACTTTCATTAAACAAGAAGTCTCGGATCAAAATACATAACCAGAGAACCAGAGTTCTTCATCAAAAGATTACAATACAGGAGCACTACTCAACCATCGACCTTAACAAAATATCAAAACTATCTATAAATACCCAACAATGTTGCAACCACCAGGAGTGTGATCGGACCACTTCCTTCAAAGCCTTTAGTCAGTGCATGCTCTGTCATATTGTGCAGGTTTTCTCATGTCAGACGCGAGCCAGGCGCAGTTATGTTCTTTACAGGAAAAATTGCCCATAAGGAAGCTTTGGATCGTCAGCATGCCTTCATGACTGTGCTCTGCAATGATTTCCATTTATGGGGTGATATGAGGTATCAAATTTCATCCCCAATATCCAATAAATACCTTCATTTGGATCAAGACAGGGCCTGACACTCATGAATGTTTCCAGGAGGTGCCATACGAATTTTTTGAGTCAATCTTGACGTCTCGAGGCCAAGCAGATCTTCTTTTGTGACCAATATGGACGCTTTCAGTATTTGGCACAACTCCTCTCCATCGCTCTATCTTCAATGTGACCTAGGTCCATGACCCTACACAATAGCATGACCAAGGGTGGTCTGAAAGAAAACCTCTTTTGTCCCCACAATTCACCATGAACTGCCACGCGTCCCTTTCTAAAAAACCACGGTTATGATTGCAGCCAGTCCCTGAGATTTTAAAACATGTGCACCTTTCAACCCTACAATTTGGCATGACCATTGATCTTGCGATATAATATTAGGCCCTCTAATCAACAGCTCAGCTCTGGTGCTTTTTAGATTGACAGATTAGATCTTCCCCTTCAAAACAATGACCGAGATTTGCTTCGTGGATTAACCTTCGGGAATTTCAATTCTCAAACTCCATTTGTCTTTTATTTCTTTTATCAGAAGCAAAGGATATGGAGACGCATGGCTCCTACTGATTGACGACTCATATTCTCTTCGGGCATTTTAGGACTTCAGGCACTTCGCGACTTCGAGCACTTCGGCCACTTCAAGCTTCGGCCCTTCAAGAGTTTGCAATGTTTCTCATTTTAAATCTCTTGAAGCTCATTTAACCGAAGGCTTGGATTGATTGCCACCTGGCCCCTTTAATATCAATGGTTCATACTCACTTTGGGGCCTTTTTCTCTAGTTCCATACTTGACGCAGGTTGGCACTCTCGAGTGCCCGTGAGCCGCTGATATGGACTGTTCTGGGAATCTTCGTCATTAAAAGATTAAAACTGCCTTCTGCTTATGCTTCAATCTTGAAATAGACTGCTAAGAAAGTTGTGCTTTGTGTTCATGGTTGTAGACTACAAGATCAATGAATCGAATGACCAATTGTGGGCTGGGAAAACAGGGAGACTAGGGCACTTTAAACACAGAGGGGCAAACGAAAACGATTTTACAAGATGAAGGGGGAAAATTTTAAGTCTTGGTGCACGAAGAAGGAGAGAGACGGGGAAAAATTACATACTTAGGTAGAAACCAAAAACCCACAAGACTCTGAAAAGTTCATGTGATAACAATGTCTACACTCTATTACGAGCTTGTGGTTCTTGGAGTATTCGGTAACCCAAGAACAACGACTAGTACAGTTTGTGTTTGTGAGTTTGTAATAGGTCACTTTGTAATATTGATTTCTAGATACATTCAATATCTAGACTACTCTCCTATATAACTGGCGAATACAATGATAGGCCATGTACTTTGACATATGGAAGTTTTCCAATAAGATGATTCAATATCAAGATTATTTTTTGGGGCAGTCAAGAATCGTTGGTCCTACAAATGCATCATTGATGGTCAAAAGCAATTGTATCTTAAATGGATCAAATGGTAGCTCGAATGAATGGTGGAGAAAGATCATTGTCTATGAGATTTCAGAGTGGATAGAAGTGTTGATGAAAACTAGACCAGACATAGATTGTATGTGTATTTGATTTCATTATTGTTTTTAGTGATGTAATCATTAAGGGAGAGTGTTATAATTAATGTTTATAGATTGGTTTGGATTTGTCAGATCTAGTTAGTTGTGAGAGATCTTCTCCAACTATCAAATCCTATTTATGTATCTATGGTTGAGTGATTTCCTCGTAAGTTTGTTATGTTGTTGAGGGAATTTCATGTATAAAATATATGGTTGATTATATATATATATATATATAGAGAGAGAGAGAGAGAGAGAGAGAGAGAGAG
>JZKD02S0818823.1:516590-527973 GCA_000966675.3 Picea glauca | reverse complement strand
AATTTGGTTCAAGACATAAATGATAAATTTTTCTCTGGGAAATTTTGGAAAGTTACCATTGCTAGACAAATCATGCTTTTTCCCAAGTGTACTACATGCAACCATACCCTTTAATTTAAATGGATAAAGTCACCCAAAGTCCTAAATAAAAAAGTATATTTTTTTATAATATAGTTCCTATGTGGACATAGTGCATGACATAATAGCAAGTATTCTCAAGAAGTGTATGTTCAAGAAGCTATACATTGCATATGTCAAGTTTTTGGGAAATATTGGTGAATGAAACCACATTATATTACACATTTATGCTTCTACATGCACCTTATTATCCTTGGACAACAATATGATCCTTTACATAGGAATTTCATCAAAGTGACTAAGGAAGATGTTGGTTGTGGAGCCTGGTTATGTTCCTGATTCGGAGGTCTTTTACTTTCAGTCGTGTTTATACCCCATGAAGTATTTACACCCGAGAAGTATGTACACTCTTCCACATGGGGGAGTGCAGAGGGGGGGTCCCCCCTATGCGGGGTCCGGGGGGGCTATCCCCCCGGCTGGGGGGTTTGGGGGCAAGCGGGCCCCCAGCGGGGGTTTGGGGGTAGTGTCCCCGGAAGCAAAAATTGCCTTGTAAATGTATACTGTAATTTCATTGTAAATCTGGACCATTCATTATAAGGTCGCAGATCTAACGGTAGAAATTATGTTAGGGTTTTTGCCCTAGAAGGAAACCCTCTTTTATGAGGGAAATGTATTGCGGCTATGGTTGATGGCGAATATTGTTTTCTGAGATAGGAGGCTGTGAGAGAAAGAAGAGGAAGTTACAGCGGGTTTTCTATAGGTTGTATCCCTTCATATGTTGGATAATAATAAAGGAAGGACCTGGCAATTTCTCTGGTGGACATAGCCCACACTGGGTGAACCACGTAAATCTGTGTCTCTATTGTATTGTGTATCTTCTGTGTTTTGTTTCCGCATTTGTTATATTTTATTTCTCCACGGTCCTGTTTTTCTAACAGAAGAAGCTTACAATCTTAGTTTTTTTAAAGGTGGCTTCTCGAAAGACATTGGCAACCTTGTTTTTTGTTAAGGTGATTTATGAAATAGAGATTATGCTTTCAACATAGGTCACAAGAATATTATAAATGAATTTTTGTTTCCCACCAAAGGAGAGTTTCCTAGCGATGGTTATTTAAATTAAGTTGAGTATTTGAATGCTTGATTTGTATTTTCTTCAATTCTAATCATTGTATCCATGTAACGGATATCATAATCCACATACAATATGTAAGTTATTTAATGTTTATATCATCTATGGATTCTTAATATGTCTCCTTGCATGATTTGATCTCTATGTGTCTTAGTGCTAAAATCAATTATTTTCTTATGTCTTAGGAGGACTTGCAAAAGAACACTATTCAAGTCAAATTGCAAATTGTTTTTCTTCAATTATATTTTTCTCCACATGAATAAAAAAAAATTTGTTTATAAGTCCTGACCATGAATTGAAAAATAACGCATTTTTCATGGACCTATAGTCTGTCCATAATGTTTTTTGCGAATTGTTGTGCCCAAGTTGTTCCAACACCTATATTCATGCAACACTGCCTTTCCTCAACCGTAGTTGTTTGACCAACCTATGCCTACTACAACTAAACTACACCTCTTCGCTCAAAGTCTTCCCCTAACTTCACCTTGAGCTATAATAATTAGATAGCACCCCAAGTCCTACTCAACTTAATCTATCCAACAAGTACACTAGGCACATGTGCAACCGTGGCCTCAAAATGTTCCACAACAATACTTAGTTAATTTCACAACTTAGGCAACATAAGTATACAAGGAACAAGAAACATTCAACATACATAGAACATCCACACAAGTACTCATCATATGTGGATGGGAGACACCCAAGTCAATTCCTAACACCCTTATTAATATATATAATAATGTTTCATATGTTACAAAGAGGGGAGCTTGGTCACTACTTGAAACTTAATTACAACAGTAAAAATATATCAACACAAGTTTCTTTCTGCAAGACTACCCATGACTTCATACAAGCCAACCTGTGAAGCATCTGGAGGCCTATCTCCCGTAGGACATGTCTTCATTTTCATCACTTAGCTACTCTAAGTTGACCTATGGTACCAACCCTTGAACACGACTACTACATATCTTCTTGATGACTCTTTCTTCCTTAAGTATTTCCTTCTTCCCTATGCCTTAGCTCATGACGTGTCCACTTTACTTATACGAGTCTTACCACCCACCTGGAAAGTCACATCACACTAAGTGGACCCAATTTCACCTCAAGCCGATGTGATAAATTGTTCCATCTCATGTCAAGTCCATGTTCAAGTTTTCTCATCAGCCTGCCTACCCAAGTCATTCACACCCAAGTCATCAACGTCCACAAGGTTGTTTGTCCATTCTGTCTGTTTGTAGTCAAGTCATCTATGCCCAACTTTTCCTTAGTGGGCCTACTCATCTGGTCAATATCAAGTCCGTCGAAGGAAATTTCCATCCATTCCCCATTGTGCCCAAGGAATATGTTCATGATGGATGCATGCTCAAGGGAGTATGCACAATGAGCGCAGTCTACGATTTTGATCTATGTCAACTTGTGTCCAAAGACAACTCAACTTCTTGTCACAACTACCAAGTGTGAATTGCCTAACTCTATTTGTCTGCATAAGTCTTGGCACCTCAAATATCATCAATCCTTTAGCCAACTTGTCCATCATACACTACATGTCTATGGATAAGGTTTCTTTCTGCAATCTTACTTTGTTTCTTAGACAAGTCCACCCAACTCCCTTGGTACATCCAATTTGTCTCCATCTATGAAGCATGGTGTTTTTCACAAGTGCGCCCATTTATGTTTACAATGAGGAGCCCGATTTGTCTATAGGTGCACCCAAGTCCCAACTATCTACAACTTGTTGCATGCCTTTTCAATGGGCTAAGAAAAAATTCCACCATGTGCCTTTCCATCAGGCCAAGGTGACTTATCCATTCATAATAATAATCTATGTTGGTGCAATGGAGGTGCCTGATGTTACTCTAGGTGAGGGTATTACATCCTCCCCCACAAAAAGTAATTGATATCATCAAGACATCTTCAAGAACCTCCTATCCTCAAATCACAATCAAAATCCTTTCATACATATTTAATCAACACCCAACTCTCCATAAGGTTCAAGCCAAATATTCCATGTAACTATTCTCCATCCATTTCAGGGACAAGTGCCCCCTTTCCCAACTCTATCACCATTGCCTCTAGTTGTTTCTACCTTCTGCTTCAATGGTTTCAATTTGATTTGTTACTATTTCCACCATCTTCTATGGCTACAACCCAATCTTCCTCAAGAGATCATCCAAAATGTCCAAGTGTTTCACCTCTTGGGCCTACTATTGCATCTATACTTCAACTTGTTTGTTCATGCCTCCACACACTAGATCCCTATGTTCCAACAATATTTTCCTTTCGCAATTCAGCCATACTACACAAATCTTCTTAGACCAAGGCAAGGCCACCACTCTTTCCTAAACTGTCAAGTTTCCTTTCATAACCCAACATCTTCCTTCGTAATATTATTTCAAGTCACGTCACTTCCAAAACATAATTTTCCAAAGGTGCCTTCTCAAAGGTGCACTAGGCTTGACTACTTACTCCTAGGAAGTTATCCAACCTACTATGTATCAATGAGAAGTCCATGGCAAGTGGATACCAAGGCCTCCACTACCATCCACACTCCATCCCAAATCTACCGAGTCCTGTGGAAAGTTAGGAAGATCACCATACTTCTACATAAAATACATCAACAGAGGCATGTTAGACCTAATTCTTCCATCGCCTTCTTCCAACAAACGTTAAATTTCTGGGTCATCTATCCATTTGTCCCATTCACATGCACTCAAGAATGGGTCTACATCCTCCTTTGTACTCACATACCAAGGTTTCCACGTTTCTACCTCATGGACTTCGTCTACAGATAGACCTGCCCATACTCATCCAACGTTCCATTGGATTCCTTAGTTGAAACTTTTGTTGTACCCAATTGTTTTCCCATATATAGAACGTCTTACCTACCCAAACAAACATCCATCAAAGTAGCCACTTCTTTCATGGTAGATTCCATTATGGCCTCAAGACTAGTGAGTCTAGACTCCAACATCTTTATTGAACCTATGTCCATCGCAGGTTGTCCAAGACTTCCTCCCAAAGTATTGTCTCCTCAATACCAACTTACCCAACTCCTCTACTAAAATGATGCTTTGTTCTTTGACTAGTTATGGAAACCATGGTCAAGTATGTCATTCAGACAAAAACTTCATGACTTCTCCTCACAGTAGGGTTAATACACGACTCTTGGCCCAAAAATATGACTAGGCATTCCAAGTGAGGCATGGGCACTTCCTTCACCCTCCTCAAGTATTCTTTCCCAATAACAACCTCAAAATCATCCATAGGTAGAATGGTGAAACTTGCGGTTCCACCCCAATCTCCAATATTTAAGGTGACTTCATTGGTTGTACTAATGACCTTTTCCACACTTGAGTTTACTACTTTAAAAGAGGTTTGTGACAGTGCAAGTTGCAACCCAAGATCCTTCACAACACCTTCCTTCATAAAATTGTAGGTCACCCCACTATCAACCATCGCAACTATTGACCTTCCATTAAGTATTTCCAAAACAAAGAAAAGACTTGTAGCATCTTACTCTTGGCTTGTTGTGGACTTCTTTTGTAGAACAAAACCCAAGACTTGAAAAACACCAAAAAACAGTTTGTCCACTTTCTCTAGAGAAAATAAATTTTGTTTCAATGGAAAAATATTTTCATAATGATCCTTAGCACAAATCCAACATGAGATAGTCTTACCTTTCTCCTTAGGAGCATTTGGCTGCTTCACCTTGTCCTCACCAATCTTTGCAAACAACGTCACCTTTCCCTTGTATTTCTTCTTGTTCTTACCATATTTTTTCTCACCTTGTACATCCTCACCATTCCTTGGACTACCCTTGGCCTCTGCCTTGTAGTCTAATATCTTGTTTTCCATGGTGATGTATGTTGCAATGGTCCACACATTTTGGCATCACAGGTCACTCTACGCCTAAGGTTGCATCCCATTCATGGAATGGAACAACCAGTCTTCCTCTGACATGTCCATGATCTCCAACATGAGCCCTGAAAACTCATTGATATAAGATTGGATTCAATTTATGTGCTTGAAAACAAATGGTTGATTCTGTGTAATCCAAGACTAGTTCCCTGGCCCAAATTGAGCCTTCAAGGAAGCTTTAATCTCTTCCCAGTTTTAAATCTTCTCCGTAGTGCACCCATAAGCTAAGTCTTTTTCTTAGTTCCTCCACCAAAGCTTTTTGGTCCTTGTCAATGATGTTGCAACAACATTCACCTGGGATTTTTCTAAACTTCCATTCATCTATGCTAAATATTGTTCAATGTCCCAACAAAATTTACCAAGCACCTTAGCATTGTGGGTGCCATAATATGGTTTTGGTTCTTTGATCTTTATCCACATAGGCATCGAAAAATGTTTCCCACTAGCAATATCTCATTTCAGTATGTTTATGGTGTCCTCTTGATCTTTGATCCATTCCAAAGAAGAGTCCAACAAATCCTCTCATTCCTTCAAATGGTCCTTCACATTTGGGATCATGTCCATAGCCAACAAGTTTGCGGTTTTGTGGCATTCTTCCATATCAACATTGAAGTATTGACACATCCATATCATATTTTTCTCCAAAGATTCAACCTTTTCACAATGCTTGCAAAGGGAGGCTATCATGTTCTCAACAACCTTCTCCATGTTCGCAAGTTTGTTCGACATCCTTGGAGTCTTTGGATCCTATCCACCGTTATTGTTTTCCACATATAAACTTGCCATCATAGTCCACCCAAGTTCCTAGCGACTTGTCCCAAGACCTACTACCTTGTTCAATGCCCTTCAATTGTTTTGTGGAGTGCCCAAATTGTCCCAAATTCAAGTTTGTAGACACCAAACCGCTCTAATACCAATTATCATGAACTTGTAGTATGCTCGAATTTTTTTTCTACGACTTGGTGATCCCAATTCATTTCAACAGTTGCGGTTGTGCAACACTGACTTGCCTTGGTCATAATGTCTTGACCAATTAGTGCCTACTACAACTAGACTGTGCATTTTCACTCAAATTATTCCCATATCTTCACCTTAAGCTACAATAATTAGACCACATGCCAAGTCCTACTCAGTTTAGTCTATCCAACAAGCACACTAGGAACACACCCAACCATGACCTCAAAATGTTTTGCAACAATACTTAGTTAATTTCACATCTTAGGTAGCATAACTTTACAAGGAATAAAAAACACACAACATACATAGAACATCTACAAAAGTACTTATCATATGTGGATGGGCGACACCCAAGTCAATGCCTAACACCCTTATTTATATATATGAGAATGTTACGTATGTTACAAAGAGGGGAGCTTGGCCATTTCCTGCAACTTAGTTACAATAGTACAAAGATATCAAGGCAAATTACCTTCCAGAAGACTTCCCACAACTTCGTATAATCCAACCCCTGAAGCATCCATAGGCTTGCGTCCAACATGCCTTATCTTTTTCTTTGCCACTTAGCCACTCTAATTCAACCTATGGTGCCAACCCTTGAACAAGAATACCACAAATATCCTTGATGACATTTTCTTCCTTACTTATTTCCTTCTTCCTTATGCCTTAGCTCATGAGGCATCCACTTTACTTATATGAGTCTTGCCTCACAATTGGTAAGTTGCGTCACACTAAGTGGATCCAAGTTCACCTCAATTTTATGTGTAAAAACCTTTCCATCTCATGTTGGGTCCATGTATAAGTTGCCTCGTCATCCTGCTAGCCCAATTCATCCATGTTTGGAAGGTTTTCCAACCATTCCATCCTTCTGTAGTCAAGTCATTTGTGCCCAACTTATCCTAAGTGAGCCAACTCATTTTGAACCTCTCAAGTCTGTTAAAGGAAACTTCCATGCATGACCAAGTGTGCCCAAGTAATATGTGACCGATGGATGCATGCTTAAGGGAGTATGCTTAGAAAGTGTAGTCCACGATTGCGATCCACACAAACTTGTGAATGAAGGCACCTCGACTTCCCGTTGCAACCCCCAAGTGAAAATTACCTCACTCTACTGGCCCTTATAAGTCTTAGCACTCCAAATCTCATCAACCCTTTAGCCAACTTGTCTGTCGTGCACCACATGTTCGTGAACAAGGTTGTTAGCCGCAACCTTACTATGTGTCTTAGACAAGTCTTCCCAACTCCATTGGTGTGTCCAACTTGTCTCCGTTTGTGGATCACATTGTCTGTCTATAGGCATGCCCATATATGTTAGCAATGAGGTTCCCTATCCGTCCATATGTGCACCCAAGCCCCAACTATTCACAACTCTTTGCATGCCTTGCTAGTGGGCCAAGGAAAACTTTCGTCGCATGCCTTGCCATCGATCCAAGGAAAATTAACCATCAATGATAATCATCCATAATGGTATGATGAATGTGCCCAATGCCACTCTAGGTGAGGGTCTTACAATCGTTGTCCACTTGCATTTAACAAAATATGTTCCCATTGATGAATAACTATTTAGTAAGTTAATCCATGTACTAGATCCCAGTGAGTTGCATCACCCTTGACTAGAGGGCTTCTACCATAACCTGGATGGTTTCTTATAGGTAAACTCTTGATATTGCTATTCATTTTCCATTATTACGCATGGATACCTAGTCTATTTATTCTTCTAAGAACCATTTAATTTAATTTTTTATTTAAATATTAATGTTCATAATATTACATGGGATTGAACTTAAAAAAATATTGTATTTTTGAATAGGCATCATTGCATTTTCTGCCAACTAGCACATGAAATGATTTCAATCTCTCTTTTACAAAATCCCAAATGACTATTAGTTCCGTGAAAATATCTTCCTTAAACTGGAAAATGTGAATATAAAACTAAACTCGAGAAATTCAACATTGGAATACTAAACCATTAATTCTGGAATTCAACTACAATTTTTTTCAATATGTTATAGAATAATGCAAGTAAATAAATTAGGTATATAAATCCTCCATAAACATCATGCCTAGAGTATCAACTTTCACTTAATAATTTAATGTATAGGGAATGCCTAATTGAATATGAAAATATATCAATCTATACATATATTGACGGGAAATAAATAAATGAAGATGGAATAAAGAAAACCATATACACGAGAGGGTCTTCTCTTTATTAGTCCCTACCGAAGGCCATGACGCTAGTGATCTCTTTAGCGTTGACCTTGAATTAATTTGCCTTTGAATAGACATATTTTCCGTGTTTGAAAATGTTGTACATAGTATAAGTAAAATAATTATTTTTTTAAATATTTTAATTGCTTTTATTAAATATTCTATTGGCTAATATGTTCGACCTCTTATTTTCCGGAAGCATATATATCCTAAGTTTTCCTATCTCTTTTTACAAGCAGCATAGATATGCATTTCCCAGCTCTGTTTATGAGGAGCATCGATATCCTAAGTTTTCCTAGCTCGAATAACATTGAGGTGCTAAGTTTGGGGTCGATTATTCAATGTTTACATAGCTTAGGATTTTAGCATATTAAACGGCTTTAATATTTACATAACCTTAAGTTTTCAGCATATTAAATGTTCAGAGATGTTTATTGAAGCTTTTGATTCTTTTTTTGAGATCAATAAATGGAACCTGACAAGCATTTTTCCCAATGTTCAATAACCTAAGTTTATTGAAGCCCGTAATGCATTTATTTATTGATATCATTCAATTTATGTCTATTCAGTTGTCCAAACACATCTGAAAGGTAAGTTCGACAATGTATGAAGGGTAAGTCAGTAAGTCAGAGGATTTTTATATGGGGTGAATTTTGGCAGTATTGGGCATCCACCGCCATTTTCATCGTCATTGTTTCACCATTGTAAGTTTCTGCTTAGGCAATTGATTTGCAGGACCATCATACAAAAGAGAAAAGTGGAGATAGATTCATCAATAGTTTATTGGTTGATTCATCGCTGGTTCACTGGTTGATTCATCGCTACCATTGTTTCTGCAAGTTGTTTCTACAAGGTTGAAATTCCAAATAGTTTTCATTCCTACTTACTATTTACTGATTACTGATACCCATTCATTGTTTTCTTCCCAAATTATTTCATAAATAAGAATTACTACTTATTGATTAACATTTTATCTACTTCCTACATTCTTTCCTATTTACTTCCTACATTCTTTCCTTATTATTGTGTTGTTATTTACTTCCTACTTCTCTACTATTTAGTATTGACTATTTGTAACGAGGAATTGTCGTTTACTTAGCCAACTATGAATGTAATCTATGTATGTCGATGTCGAACCCACCAACATCTCTGGAGATATTCTAGGAACTCCAAAAGTTACCACTTGAAAATGTAGAGGATGTCAAAGTCACAAATGGAAACAAACACTGACCAACTTTATTCTTAAACATTAGTTGCAAGTGATGGGTATACATTGGCTTTAATCAATATGATAGTTGGAAAAGGCCAAGCATTTATTTCATGAAAGGGTGCATCATCACCTGCTACAAGAGGAGACTTACTACAATTCCCATGATGAATTACCTCATTCTTTGGACCAACAGGAGATTCACTTTTCCTCAAGCCCTTTAGACGACAGTATGCTTGAATAAATTCTAAGACTTTCTGAACTGAGTCTCATGTCCCACATATACTTCCATTGATGCTTTCAGGTGCCATAATTATTCCTCCTGAGACACACTAAATAGTATCATATTGGTAAGCCATAAGAAAACTCTAATATCATATTTTCATAAAGAAGAAAAAGATTCAAAACCAGGAGAAATAAGCCCCGAAGCAAAATTCATTTCATAGATTTATGAAAGAATACCCCAAAACCCCATTGCAACAAGTATTAGAGATTAATAAATTATTTGGGAACTAACATCTGGCTCTAATTGGGGAATGCAATTAGCCTGCCTAGGGTTCCAAATCTGACGCGTTCTAGCAGACGCGATGGCAGCCTTGGGAGGAGGGGAGCCACCACCCCTGCCTCCTCCATCATCTAGAACCTCCTTTCGCAAGCTCTTGGCCGCCCAAGGTAATAAAACTACCCCAGCAGCTCCACCTAGCTTCGTTAAGAAGCTCGATTCAATCCCTGAGATTGAATTGTCCATGGATCAACCTATGCATGTAGCGATCTCTCTGTCTGATCATGGATTGGTAGGCCAATTCATGGGCTTATGGTCATCGACCAAATCTACTAATAACTAGATCCAAAGGAACTGGCATCCGTTGATCCAAAACAGCGTCACTTGCTACGCGATGGGAAGAGGATTCTTCATATTTGAATTCATCTCACAGGAAGACAGAGATCTAATTTTCAGGAATGGCCCGTATTTTATGGGAACATAAGGGTTGTACATGAACAAATGGACGCCAAACTTCGACCCTGCATTGGAAGTGCCAAAGGACGTCCCAGTCTGGGTCTGGTTACCCAATCTTGAGATTCATTGTTGGAACCCCAACTCACTCCAAGCAATTGGGAATGGGCTCGGGCTGTATATTGACAGGGCCAACTCCAAAGACAAATACTCTTGCATGCGCATCTGCGTGGAAGTGGATCTAGAGGTTGGCCTTCCTGAGGCAGTCAAGTTAAAGTTTGGAGATTGGCAGGACTACCAGAATCTAGACTACGAACAATTACCTTTCATGTGCAGGGAATGCCATGAATACGACCACTTCCAACAAAATTGTCCAAAAAACTCTAGCAAAGAGAAAGAAGAAGGAGAAGGCTGGCAACAGCCCAGAAAGGGGAAAAGAGTAGCCAAGTCAAAAGGAAATTGAAATGAAAAGACAACCACAACACAGCCCAAGCAGCAGGGAAATCGGACAGGAGATCCCTCGGCAGGGAACAGTTTCAAAGTGTTAGAACAAGAGAAACCATAGAAAACAGTCAGTGAGCACCCAAAGGAAGCCCCTCCCATTGAATTAGAAACGCATGATAAGACACCCTCCGGAGCTCGCGATCAGCCAATGCTCGAAAGGGAAGAGGGGTAGGGAAAGGCTGCGACAGAGCAAGAAGGAAATCTAGACACAGAATGAGGAGAGGTTTCCTCAGACAGTGACTCTATGGGTGCTAGTGAACCCATTGTCACACCTAAAAAAGCAGGCAAAGGAAGGCAATCCAAGAAAGAAGAAAGGGATAAGGAAACCTACAGAGATGTTCTTAGTGGATCTCAACCAACAATCAGGCAATTGATCAATGTAAGAATGACAAGAAAGCAGTTGAGGGCTCATCAAGGAGCCCAC
>JZKD02S0818823.1:500399-516540 GCA_000966675.3 Picea glauca | reverse complement strand
AGGTAAATCATGAAACTAACCTTCTGGAATTGTAGGGGTTTCGGAAGTAGAATAAAGGAAGAAGCCCTCAAGGACATAATCAGACTGTCAAAGACCGAAATCCTTTAAATCTAGGAGACAAAGATGAATGAACCAGACTTCCTCCAAGCAACAAAATCCCTTTGGAAAAAAATCCAAGGAATAGCAGTAAGCGCAAGAGGCGCCTCAGGAGGCCTTGGAACCCTCTAGGACACTGTGAAGTATGACCTAATCTCATCTGAAGTATGCATGCATTGGATTTTCACCAGTCTTCTACACAAAGAGATGAGTCGGCTGGTAAGTCTCTTCAACCTCTATGTCCCGGTCTTACTAGGTGAAAAAGGAACTGTTGGGATTCGATTAAAGAATTTCTATTATCAAATGACCTAGAAAATATCATAATTGGGGGGGATCTCAATGTAACCCTTGCCGTGGATGATAAAAAAGGTGGGTCCATTGTGAGAGACCTTGCTAGGGAATGGGTAGAAGATATCATGTTAGATTGAGAGCTGGAGGATACCAAACCAACTAGGGGAAAATACATGTGGTCAAACAAGAGAGTGGGACCGGGGCATATTGTTGCCAGGCTAGACAGGTTCTTAGTCCAAATCTCCTTTATGATCTTGGGCCTAATGCTCTCATCTTCAATCTTACCGCACAGTGTGTCACATCATAATCCAATCTTGTTAGAGATCTCGCAGGACAAAAATCTAGGGCCTATCCCTTTCAGATTTAGCCTCGCCTGGATTCAATATGAGGGCTTCTAGGACTTGGTTGCCAGAATATGGAACGAGAAGGTTAGTGGATCCCCCTTTTATGTCTGGGAAGAAAAACATAGGAGGCTCAAGGTAGCGCTTCAAGGCTGGGATAAAATCCAAAAGAATCCAATTATTAATCGACAAGAAGCCCAAAAACAACTAGAAAATCACCAGTTGGAAATGGAAGGATAGGAGACAACTCAAGAAATTCTCAACCAAGAGGACCACCTCCAAAGGACATGGCATCAAGCCTACAGAGAGGAGGAAAGGTATTGGCAACAGAAATCAAGAAGCCTATGGTTGGAATTTGGGGACAAAAACACCAGTTACTTCCACAAGCAAGCTAAAGCAAGAAAGCAGTTCAATACAGTCAATGAAATCCATGTTCATGACCAGATTATATCATATTTTGAAGGCATAAAAACAGCTACAGTAGAAGCCTTCGAATATCTCTACATGGAGACTCAAACGACCTTATTAGACCCAAATGCCTATCCTCTCTCCCTAGTATCGGCCACTATCTAAGGGGACGCCAACAACAAGTTGTTAAAGTAAGTAAACCATCAAGAAATAAAAGAGGCCCTCGACCAGATGATCCTGGACAAGGCATCAAGTCCATATGGATTCACAGCCAGATTTTATCAAAACTGTTGGGATATAATAAAAACAGATCAAATAAAATTGATCCGGAAATCTCAGAATTGCAGCAAGATAGGAGGAAGAACAAATTAGTCCTTCCTAGCTCTTATTCTGAAAGAAAAAGGAGCAGTAAGTTTTGGAAGATTCCAGCCAATCTCTCTCTGCAACAAAAGCTACAATATACTCACAAAAATAATAGCCAACAGAATAAAAAAAATCCTCCCTACAATCATTTCAGAAAACCAAGGCGGGTTCATCAAAGGATGACATATAGTGGACAACATCATCCTAGTTCAGGAAGCGTTGCACTCAAGCATTCGAAGAAGAGACAAAGGTATGATCATAAAGATCGATCTCACAAATGCATTTGATAGATTCAGGCATAATTTCTTGTTCAAAGTCATGGAAAACTTTGGCTTTTCTCCGGCCTTTAGAAATTGGATAAAATCTTGCATTGGATCCCCCTAGATTGCCCCTCTAGTAAATGGTCGAGCAACAAAGTTCTTTCAAGCCTCTAGGGGCCTGCGGCAAGGTTTTCCCCTCTCCCCGCTTCTCTATGTAATCCAAGCCTCTGTGCACAGCGTCCAACTTGATCACTGCCAGATTCATAACAATATCTTGGGCCTGAGAATAGCCCCAGGGGTAAAAGACATCAACCACGTCCAATTTGTGGATGATACATTATTGTTGGGAGGAGCAAGTGTGCAGACAGCAAGGAAGTTCAAAGTGGAGCTGGACATCTACATTGATATCTCAGGAAGCGAAATAAGCCTGCCTAAAAGAAATATCTATGGATGGAACACTTCTCCAAGGGTAATTTTGGATATATCAAGAGTCCTGAGCATGGAAAGTTGCACCAATTAGGACGCGTTTAAATACTTGGGAGTACCAATATTCAGAACCAAGCCAAAGTCATCTCAATGGCTCCCACTGATAGGCAAGTTAAATGAAAGAAATAACTCTTGGGGAGAAAATTGATTAAACCTCAATGGAAAAGTTGTCCTCATCGAAGCGGTGTTAGAAAGCATCATGATCTATCAATGTTCTTTGTTATTAGCCCCAGCCACCATGATTCAGAAAATCGAAGTGTTATTCAGAAGGTTCCTATGGGGAGGAGGGAAGCAAAAGGGGAGGAAGTTGCACCTAATAAGCTGGATGAAAGTAACCAAGCCAATTTCAGAAGGAGGCCTCCAATTCAAAGACATCCACTCCCAAAACCTAGCTCTAGGAGACTAGCTGTTATGGAACCTTGTTTCAGGAAATCCACTTGGAGCAAAAAAGTGATCTGGAAGAAGTACTTCTGAGGCCCGAGAAAAAAATTCCTGGACCGTCCAACAACCATGGAAAAAGGTTCACCTATATTCAATTTGTGTCTAAAAGCATTGAATCTCTTCAAGCCTCACCTCACCTGGATACCAGGGAACGGGAAGAAATTTAATGTTTGGGAAGACTCAGTACTGGGCGACCCGCCTTTAAGTTCAATGGAAGGATTAGACTGGCTAAAAGCCTGGATGCGAAACCAGGACCTAATCACTCTTTGGGACATCTTGGTCTGGAGTGAAGATGTGGACAAAACTTGGCTCAGGTGGGAAGCCAACAACAAACCCCCAGAGCTCAATGGGGAATGGAACTCTCTGACAGACTACTTACAAGGAAAATCCCTTATAAAAGCAAGGAAAAAAGACAAGAGAGGTTGGGGATCACTATCTGGATCCTACACAACAGCAGCAGGGTATAAAAACCTTACAGTTGCTCCTCATGTCCCACCAGACCCTACAATCTGGAGAGCCATCTGGACTTCAAAGTCCATTCCAAAGATAGATATGTTTGTATGGACCCTGGCCCATAGGAGCATTCTAACTAGCGAAAATCTATGAAGGAGAGGATGGGAAGGCCCATCCAGATGTCCACTTTGCACGCAAGAAGAGGAAACATCAGACCATCTTCTTTTGCAATGTCCATACGCCAAAGAGGTCTAGCAATTGGCCCTTGGGCTGAAGCTAGGAGCAGTCGCTCTACCTCAAGAGACTAGCACTTTACTCTGAAACTGGAGATCCCAATGTCCCTTCCAGGTCATGAAAAAGGCCCAACTATCCACCATCTGGAGAACACTTCCAAAATTCATCCTATGGAAGATTTGGTTGCAGCGAAACAGCAGACTATTCAGGGAGATCAAAAGTAACCCTGCACAAGTAGCAACAAAGATAAAGGCCTTCTTTGGCAAAAGTGCCCCCTACTTCTGCAAAGTAAAGAACTCGAGAGTTCTAGAGCTGGAAGAGGAGCTATGGATTAAAATCTTCAATATCAAGGATCGTCCACAACAAATAAACAGCGAGTTAAAACAGGAAACTTGGGAAATTCAAATGAAAGAGGAGGTTTTCGAGGAATGGAAAAGACAAAGAAGTAAGCATATATTGTTCTTCGACGGGGCCTCCAAAGGAAACCCTGGGGTGGAAGGCGGAGGAGGGGTCCTAGTAAACCCCAATGGATAGCTAGATCTATCCTATGCCTGGGGATTGGGAGCAGAAACAAACAACAGAGCAGAAGCTCTGGCGCTTTGGTAAGGTTTGAACCAGGCTATCAGTAAAAACGTCCAAGATCTAGTGATTATAGGGGACTCCAGAATCATAATCCAAGCTCTAATCTGTCATAACATAGTCAAGCAAGCAAAACTTCAACACATACTAGATAAAGTCCAACTATATACAATTGGACAGCCTGAGAACCTATCATTTGTTCCATGTTCTCTGAAATTTGAATGCACCTGCAGATGAAGAAGCCAACAAAGGTGCCCTCTCAAGTATAGGAAACCTCCAAGTCAATGGAATCACATCAATTGTGGCAATCCCATAAGGCCTGGGTAGGCAAGTTAAGGTCATGGTTGGTCAGAAAGGATCATGAGTGCACAAGGACGTGTGTTGGCAATGAGAAGAAGAAGAGGATACGACAAAATCTCGAGCAGTTCACAAGCCCTGAAACAAGATAGACAGCAACAAGACTGCCATCAGATGTGAGGGAAACATCATCCAATTGGGCGTTGAAAAATTAGAAAAAGACAAGGACCCTCCACGAGGCCCATACCCTATGCTAGACCGCTCTAATCGGTTGGATACATTGGATCGTTCATGAGAAATGGAGCCCGAATATGGCAGAAATTGGGTATAAAAGAACAGGCTGGGAGGAGCCATTCCATCCCCTGATTAGACTGGTAAAAGGAAGTCGCTCGTGCATATACAAAGCAGCAGCAGAAAAAGGAAACCGCCCACATAGAAGAAGGCAAACAAGAAAAGAAGAAGTAGAAATCGCATCAAGCTCAAGGAGCAAGTCGTCGATGGAGGATAGACTAAAGGCAATGGAGGAGGAACTGAAGAGGATAAAACATTATTTGCACAACCAAGACAACTTCCTTCAGAACCCGGATGTTGAGGCAGGGCAAAGACTAGAAATGCTAGAAGCAAATATCACAATGACCAAATTCGGGTTTTCAGAGGAGTTGGGCCAGATTCGTCAGGAGCACAAAGACCCCAAGAAGGAGTTTGAAGATCGAATCAGCAAGCTAGAATCCCAAATGGAAAAGTTGAACCAGGACTGGCAACTGGAGCGAGGTTTTCCCAAGAAGGAGGCTCCAAGTAAATTCGGCCAGTAAAGATTTGACCAAGCGAGATCTCTTCAAATAACTCTGTGAAGTAGGCATTTTGTATATAAGCCTCCACATATAGCGACCTTAAAGCTTAGATAAGTTTTCTTGATCTAAGAAACTGTAATCAGGAAGGCGAGTAGAGCCTCTTGGCCATGTAATAGTTTAGTTGAATTTGTATCAACTCGGATGTAATAGCTCTAGTGGCTTCACCACTTCTCTTCTATAATAATAAAGCCCCATTAACCGTTTTTGTCAAAAAAAAAAAACAAGTATTAGAGATTAATGTAAAACCAACCAAAAAGGGCATGAAGGAATAGTCTATATCACTCATTTTCGTGTTACAATGTAGAATAGGGAGGATTTTAAGAACCAAATTCAAATTTCAAACAAGTTAGACAATAACAATACAGTTCAGTGGAAAAAAATAACAGAAAGCAAGAACTTACTAATTCTTCGCATAATTTGTTGTTAATAAAATCATATTTTGCAATAAAGAATATCTTTGAAAGAGAATAAATGTAAAATCACAGGGCATGTATAAATGGCATTATTGTAGGTGTTAATGCACTCTTCTCTTTGACTGTGGTTGTTGTCATTAAATAAGCAGGAGATGAATAGGAAGCACCTGCACTAGCCTTTGTGGCAAGTAGGTGATACCTATCAACAATTTCAAATTAAAATGTGAAATATACCCTGCTTTGATGCACCATACAAAATTTCTCTAGACACTAAAGAGAGAACCAATGTTCTTTGCAAAATACCCTAATGAAGGAACCCCACCGGGCCAGCTAGTGACACCCAAAGAAATGGATAGTGGTAGACTTGTAGTGATACTTTCTCCTCTGGTTATCATGGAAAGCATTAAAGATAAATATGTTTATAAAGCCCAAGAAATAACAGAAAAAAATCAATATGCATTGAAACAAAATCAATTAAGGAAAATGAGTGAATCCCCATTAGAAATTTAAAAGAGTAGATATATCGAGTTACATAATCCATATAAGTTTTATTGGGATACATTCATCCTACCAGATCCATCAACTGTTTGATCCATTGAAACTTCCACAAATTTTTTGGCATCTCCCCCTGACATTTGTTTATCCACATCCTGCTTCTCTGTCTGCCTCAAATAATCAATTGCCTCTCTCATCTCCCCAACTTTTTCATTGTTATTTTTAGGATATCGATCTTTGCATTGCTCATCTTGGTTTTACAATGATTTTTCAATAACTTCTGGAGTAATTACTTTCCTCCATTGCATTGGTGGTTGTCTGACTCAGCTTTCTTCCTTCCATTGGTACTTCCCTGGATCTTATCATCACCTTGCTTCTAGCGAAAATAGAGATCCAACTGCATGCCCCAATGCTTAGAACCCATTGAAGCATAGTAAAGTAGCAGTTTTGGTTCCATCAACACTAGCAATAGATATATTTGCTCCAGGGCCAACTATAGATAGATACATTTGATGCAAGGCTAGCTAATGAAGCAGGCGCCAACAATAACCTGTCGAAACGATCTTCTAAGCAGTAGCCATTCTTAAGAAATTGTCACCATAAGTGCCTATTGTTATGTCAAACAGAAGAAAGAAGGATAGCTAGATTGGTCTAGTAAAATTCAAAGAGTCCCTGGTTAATTCATCGAGCAAATGCAGCCTTGTCGGGCCCGGACTTGGGCTTGGCATAACGAGTTATTTTAGAGGTTAAGTTTAGGGAAATAATAGGGACGAGCGATCGAGCTTGGAGAAAATATCAATGTACTACTGCACTGACTGCCCAAGAAGATTTTACACATACTTCCCATGAAACCGTTGAATGGACGATGCTAGACCACACTGTTTTTGAGCCCCTGGTGACCATTTACACATATTCTCCATGCAAATTCCAAATAGATGGTGTTAGAGGACAGATGCCCTACTTTCCCATTGAATAGTTCCTCGGTTTCAATGTTAGCATTGTTACTTGGCAGATATCTTTCCAGGAACTCCATGCGCGTAAGCCACATTGGCTAAGTTGAACATTTTCTTGGTTCTAGAATCAATGATGCTTTCTTGGTGATCGTGGACCAGTGGAAAACGTCTTGGATGGTGTGGTAAAAAAACTATGCCAAATTCTGTCATTTACATATAAGTTGGCATATACTACCATGTATCCCATAAAAAGATGACCACTTTAGCTAGAATTTGAATAAATGTTTGTTAAGGTTGCTTTCTGGTGCTATGATGGATATGAAAGGTATCCTGAGGAGCCTCGCCTCACCTTTCGAGCCAGCCTGGATAAGTGGAAATTCTGAATCAAATTTTTTTGGCTACAAATGTTAGGTGAGTCTGAAAGAAAATTTTGGTTTTTTGCACTCACAACAATGGATCATTGTTGCATAGCGTGATAATCAAACACCACTTTGGATCTAACAGGAGCGTGAAAATATATCAAAGATCAATGGTTAAAAGATGAACTCTAATAATTTATAGAGTCATTACGTGTTGTCAATTTATGAATTCATTAATGTGTTACTAGCAATTTTATCGGTGTCATTGTCTTGTAATTAATCTGTAAAATGGAAAGATAATTATTCATTGAAGTCTTTTTAATGGGTTAATAATTTGCTGGGTCATGTGTGTTCTATGTAATTTAGTTAATTTAATTCATTTTTATTAATCTCTAAGATGGATAGGTATGTCATTGGATTTTAAAAATGAGTTAATAATGAGTAAGGTCATCGGGTATGTATTTGGAATTTTTAAAATGAGTTAATAATGTGTGTTTAAAGATTTATTATATAGTAGTATTGCATTTTAAAAAAATTTGCACGATGTTAAATGAATTATTTTGTCAATGTAGGTAAGATGGATAAATATGCTTTATCAATAATTGCAAGCATGCATGAAGTGTAGATCATTTTTTGTTGTAGTCTATTGATATTATAGGAGGATTTTTTTTATGTCACATGTGTTTTGCTGGATGGATTTATTCCCTTTGGCAGAATATGGGGAAAAATGGACAGTCCTGACTAGGTAAACACTGGAGCAGTTAGGTAATGTCTTGTGCTAGCCAGTGTCAAGGATCTATTCTGCGGGAAACGTGGTGAGGTCGAGATCTGGGGAAAAAAAGAAACGTTTTTTTTCAGTTATTTACCTCACATAATTACATATATAAATATGGGTTAAATTCAAGCACTTAAACTCTTTTCCATCCATACAAGAGGAGAATATTGAAGTTGTTCTGGACTTGAAATAAAGGAGGGGGGATGACATGCTAGCCTGGTCATAATCCATATTTGAGTCTATCTGCCACGAGATTGGTTTTTTTTGGGCGAATATGTATTGTACCAAACCATAGGAGCATTAGGATTCGTTAGGCTTTACCGAAACTTCTATTGTTTGCAATTATATTTCCCACTTGTCCAATTGTTGTTGAGCAGTTATCAGATATTAAACAATTTATTTATGAGTTTGAGGAATGGAAAGTTTTCCAATTATCATTAGAATCTGGTAATCCAATTGTATGTCACTCAATTTAAGTTTATTTAGATAAATTATTAATATACCTGGAAACTACCTTCTTAAATGATGGAGCACTCTCGGTTTGTTATAAATAGAGGGCCTCTACAACTGAATCAATACTTCTCTTATTCCTTCTATTTGTTTTGAGTCTTTGATCATTTTCTGAGTTTTGTTTTGTTTTAGCTCAAGAGATTCAATAGATGCACAATTCTCTTATCCCTTCTATTGGTTGGTTTTGAATCTTTATTCACTTTCTGAGTTCGGTTGTCTATATGGAGGATACTATTGATATTATCCTACTGTCTGTAGTCTGATTTCACATTTCTTTTGCATCCAGAGGTGGAAATCGATCTTGCGCAAACCTTTTACATTCTTTCCCTAGCCTCCATACTCATTTCTCATTGTAGCTTTTCCTTGTGCACTCTAATTGGCAAGATAATACAAAGATATCCATTGGCTGCTACCAACATCCATTTGCGAAAGATTTGGCACACTGGAATCTATGTGTTGGATTGAGGATATGTGTTTAACCTTGGATTCTTTACTCTGAAAGCTAAAGGAGAACCAAGCTTCACCATTTACTTTGAACCTCCATTCATTGTGATTGTTGGTCTGAAAGAGCTCGATTTTGGGTACAAATTTGTGGTCTTTAGTCTTCAGAACATGTTTGAAGGACAAGGGAGCCATGGAAAAATTCCATCCTTCAACCTCAACAAGCGATGGAAAGAAGGTAAATCATACCCTTGGAAAAGAGCCTTTGAAAGTTGAGCGTTGTTTGTTTGCATGCCTAATTTTCTCCTCATTTTTGTACCCTTCAAAATGCAGCTTTCTTTCTTACTTTAGAAAAATCAACCCACAATTGTAGTTTTTAATTTACTTTCATTTATGGGTGTTACTGAAGCTGTAATTAATACTCATAAACCCAAAAAATGACCCCCTCTATTAACCGTGATTACGGGCTATGATCTCAACCAAGATATTGGGGTTTTGTCTCTTTGTGAACCGAGGAAAATAAAAATATTTGAGCCCTCCCAATTTGACTTCTCATTTGGTGAAATCAAAATTTTCTTCCCTTTTGACACTTCGAGATTTATAGTCTGGGAAATTATCATCAAAATGGTGTAATCCAATTGTATGTGACTCAGTTCGATTTCAGGGCTCGACACCATTGAAATCTTGTTCACATTTTTCATTCATTTGAAGCTGCAAATATTGTCCATAATTGTCTTTCATGGAGTTCGATGGTGTTTTGTAATGAGTGCTTTATCCAGTACCAGATTGCTAATCTTATGTTCGGATGAATAGAGTGATGCATTCTCTATAATGTTTTCCAGAAAATTTTCGAAGTCAAGAAGTACCTAAAATTGATTTTTCTCCCATTTGTTGACAAGTCAGTTAATTGCATCCTTTGTTCAAACCTTTAGATAGAATCTTTGCACACATATTCATTGTTGAATCATTATTTTTCTACATTATCTAAAGTTTGAGGTGAATGTTTTTGAAAGTATTAATAGAAGTAAAAAGTCACATCATTTGGTGACATACTAGCCATATTTCTTTATTTGTTTCTATCCCCGGTTTGACTACCGTCGTCCCTGAACAAAAAGCTCTATTCAAACACATTGCTTGAGATGACAATAATCCTACTAAATGTGTCAATGTATTTGGTGTGGCATGCATTATTGGTGTTGCAACCAACACTTTTATCTTCCTTCGAATTCACAAAAGGAAGTTGGCTCCCTTTGAAAATCCAATTGGTGAGTCACAGGAGGTGCTCGCAAGCTTTCCAGTAAACACATATGGCAATTTCATTTTTTGCTTCCATATTATTTTTAGTACAAAACTAAGATTGTTTCAGGTAATTTCATTTTTTTGCTTCTATATTATTTTTAGTACAAAACTAAGATTCTTTCATTGTGAAAGGTTAATCATTTATAGTATTTTTTCCTAGCTGCAAATAGTCATTTCAAGTTTTTGAAGATCTAAACAATTTCTTTTATGCCAAAATACTCTTCCCACATTTAACATTTTTTACCATGGTAGTGGATGACTTCTAGAAGAAGATGCATGTGTCAAGTTTGTGGTCGAACATGGTGATTATCTGAAGGAGATAAAACCAGATCCCAAGGATGATAACAAATCGATTTTGTTTGAATCACAAATTGGTTTGTAAGTCAGAAGTAGTGAGCCATTGGGCGAAGACACAAAAAGTAAAGGCCGAAATGGTGATCAAAACTTAGAAAATGCATCAACAATATGTACAAAAAATCTATCAGAACACCATCAAATCAAGGAAGGTGGAAGACATAATAAGGATTTGTATGAAATGTTATTGGAGGAGTGGGAACTTCTAAATTATGAGCAAATGGCAGAAAAAGAACAGTGGTATGGAGAACAAGTTTCCATATTTCCTTCTGTAGCAAGTCATGGTAAACCAGAACACCATCAAATCAAGGAAGGTGGAAGACATAATAAGGATTTGTATGAAATTCCATTGGAGGAGTGGGAACTTCTAAATTATGAGCAAATGGCAGAAGAAGAACAGTGATATGGAGAACAAGTTTCCATATTTTTTTCTGTAGCAAGTCATGGCAAACCAGAGGTAGCAGTAGCCACAACAGTTCCTTTGATTAGATTGTGTAGGTTTGACTATACTTTTGAACAATATATGATGTTTTAAGATGTATTCGATTTGATATTTAATTATACACGAAAACATTTGTATTTATTTTTGTTCTAGTATAGGGTTTATATCTATTTTATAGAAAAATGAGAACAAGAAATTATAACAACTAGAACAACTATTTAGCGGCTTCAGCAACTTCAAGTTGTTAATTGTGTCTTTAATCAAGCCACATGTTCCACATATCCCATTAGCTTATCCATTTTAAAACTTGTACAGCAGGGACTAGGCTACTATGCAACACTTGTTATGTTGGGAGTCAACCTCATTTTCATGTCATAAAAAATTGTTTACTTTTGACCATAACCTATTTTCAATGTTTTTTTTTTTTTTAAATTGGTAAGATCCATGAAGTAATTAGCTATTTTCTAAATACCTATAATTATTTAGAGTGTTATTTTTGAAATTATAAGTAGCGAAGTATTTACACATGAAACTACATCTTTATTTTTCAATATATAAAAAGCTACCATTAATTTTAGGAATACATGACTACATGAACATTGAATTTGACAATGTAATTATTTATAAATGTTTATTTTAACCATTTTATTTATAAATTAATTCTCAATGCAAATAAACTCTATTATTATTTTATACATAATTGTTGTTATGTATAAAACACAAAAAGATAAATGAAATAACATACATACTACTTTCTATAATATTCTCAAATTTAAATTCATTAACAGAGGGAAATAGATAATACTATAACACATGTTACAATTTCCTATAAAAATGACTCTTATTTTTGGGGAAAATGTCATGAGTGTAATTATTTTATCTTTTAATTTATTTTTTATTAATTTTGAAATTTTGAAAAATTACATATGCGTATAAGTATTTAATTTTTAATTATTGATTTTCGAATTTCCAAAAGGGTAATCTTTGAATTCTATCCCAACGATATCTCTCACTAGGGATATGGTGGTGCAAGATGCCATGTGCAACACTAATCCATCTTGAAACTATTTCCATTAACATATTTCGCTTCAAATTTATTTTTGAAAAGGTAGTTTATCTTCTCGTTTTGAATTTTTTCTAAATGTTATATCTTTGATTTCTATTCAAAGATATAACATTTAGAAAAAATTCAAGACCAGAAGATAAAGACGTCATTTTCACCAATCACCAATCCATCTCCATCTCCATGTGATAGTTACCAACAACTATTTCAATTTTTTTTTTTTTTTAAGTAGTATCACTTTAATTTTTTTTCTTTAAGGTAGTATCACTTTAATAGCCCGGTGGATCTTAGTTTCTACTTTATTTGTTTTTTGAAATTGATAGTAACATATGTACAATGGTATATCAAGTTTGACATGTGTTTTTTAGGGAGTTGGGTTTTTTTTATACTAGAAACAATTAATATTGTATTTAAAAAAGTATTAATAGCCTCGTCGGATAGAAGTAATAGCAGAAAGATCCTAAGTCTAATGTTGGGGCTTATCATCCCAAATTCAAAATTCACTTGCTTATATTTTCAAGTATCCAAAAAAACTACATTCCATAAATCCTTACATGAATAAATTCAGACAAATTGATGGCCTAATAAACGACAAAAGCAATACATGATTATGTTTGATTTCATGATCGACTTCTTGTCACCATTGATGGTAGTACTGATGGAGTCTTTTTCTTCTTCTCGACTACTGTCCAAACTTCTTTGACACGATGTCATTGCTAGTCCAATTATCCCCAAATTTTCCTGATCTAGAGGACTTGTTTTCATTGTTGCTTTGTCTTTATTGACCTCATCTTCCCAACTTGCTAGAGGAGGGGAGCTGGGGAGAAACTTTCTTTCTTTTCCCAAATCAAGAGTATTTGAAACCTTACTGCTTTATATTCTCGGATCAAGAGTATATGAAGCCTTATTCTTCGGTTGGGGGACTTGATCTGAGTGATTTGTAGGCGTCTCCAAAGAAAACACATCTTTGGAACGAGGCATCATATTTGCTGATGTGGAAGAGTCACGACTGGAAGGATATGGATCTGGAGAAGAGTTTCGGCTGGATTTTATAATTAGTTGGTGATCTTCATTAAAGCTATTGGAGCATGATATTTTGGATAAGTATTGGGAATCATGCAAGAATGGATCATGCAACATTTTGGATAAGGAGTAGCGCACAAAGAAGTTGGAGCATGTTCTGGAGTCAGCGCACAAAAGGCAGAAAGTAGTTAGGATTTTGGGGACATTATGTCCACTTTGTAACCATTTTGTAAAGGGCTTAGCCCTATTGTAAAGTTATAAATTGTAATGTGTTTTTGGGTAGAGAAAACGGGGGGTTGTTGATGAGTGATGAGTTAGTTGATCTTTTGGGAGTTAGTAAGTTTTGGAAGAAGTTTTGAGGTATGACTGAGGTTTTTGAAACTTAGGATCGCACTGCAGTAGAATGGTTGAGGCAGGTTGGGTAATGTTAAATGTTACATCTTATTGTAGGCGCAATGCACAACTGTAAGGAGATTGCAATGAATAAAATAACAAGTCAGTCGTTGTGGACATAGCCCAGTTTGGGGTGAACCACGTTAAAACCTTGTGTTTGATGTGTTGTTTTGTGTGTTATGATGTATATGATGTTTATTGTTATTACGCAATGATGATAAATGTTTAGTATCGTGAATACGTCATAGATATATGTTGTTACAATCTTGCACACTTATATTAATGTTGATTGAATGAATGTTAAGTGGGGTAATGTCGTGCATAGGGTATTATTAATGATAATTAAAGGTTAAGTAATAGAAATTGTGCACACAATAGATGAATGGATAATGCATAGTATGGTTATTTTGAATACCTCACTTCCCCCACTGCAGATACTTGGTTCCTGCAACTCCTCTAGATGCATCGGGTGAGACTTCACTTGCTTGCAGGTGATGTCGAAGGGGTCTGCCCATTACACACCAACAAGAGCCATCCCACAAGTTGATTTACGATGATGCTTTCCAACCTTCTTGTTTCCCTTAGTACATTGAGATTATATATGCCCTATTTCAAAACAAGCCCTAGATCGCAAGGAAATTCTTTCATAGTCTAGTTTTTGGGTCCAAGAGTAGTCTTTGTAGGCCAAAATAATTTATGTTAGAAATCCTTTACTAAAGTCCATTTCCACACAAATTCTAGCATATGAGGTTATGTTGTCGGTTTTAGTTTCTTTACTTGCAAAATGATACTTCCCTAATGTTGATTCGATAGATTTAATAGAGTATTCACTCCAATGCAAGGGTAGATTCATAAGTCTGACCCAGACTGGAGCAGAAGAGAGAACAATGATCAAAGGATTGAAACAAGGAGTCCAAGGCATCATACACAAACTTGAATTTCCCCAAAACCAGGGGCAAGGATTAAGAATAAAATCCCTATCTTCTGCAAGATTGAACTCAGCGATGAAGAAACCCTTTAGACAAGGGTGAATAAACAAATATTCCTTAATCATTGGTTTCTAGAGGGATGAGATCCAACCATTGATATCCACCAACCATGGCCAAATCTCATTGAACTGATAGATTAAAGCATTTTCTTGAAAAAAAATCTTCTTCATATTCAACTTCCTGACCCATTAGAAGAGACATCGTTGGGGCTTATTGAACCGAAAAAAGAGTAGAGGAGGGAGAACGAGCAGAGGCCTGAGATTTAGCATCCTCACTGAATGAAACTAAGGAGCTTCCCACATAACCGAAATATGGAGGCATCCATGGATGAGCAACACCGTTGATGGGAATGGAGACAACCCCACTACGAGAAGAGGTCAGCTCCACCATGAGGAAAAGGAACAACATCGACCAAGAGGCTGAGCTGCAAAAGGGAAGGTGGCTAGGGATAAACCCTAGCTGCGATTGAGGTCACGGAACATAGTAGAGACATTGCTAAAATTTGACTGCCATGTTCCTTGGTTGAATCAATATTTCAAATCGAAGGACATGGGGGTGGGATTTGATCCACTTAGTGTGCACGGGTCACAATATCATTTAATATAATATATCTGGGCACAACCACACATTCGACCACTACCTCAAGGTGTCCCCATGGCTCTAGGTTAAGTGACCCTCGTTGGAATTGAATATTGCCCAATGGTTCTTTTTAGGTAGATAATTACAAAAGGAAAAGATATTATGTTTTTCAATGTGATTGAGAGTGATCAAATCCCTTGACAATCTTAACCCCAGATCTATCATGGGTTGAGAGGGATCAAATCCCATGAGGTGAAAAACTTTCCTCAAGTTTTTCCAATTTGAAAAAAGTTTTCACCTCTAGGGACTTGATCCCTATAAACACATGATAGACGATGGAGTTAAAATGGATCTACCCTGTGTGTGTGTGTGTGTGTGTGTGTGTGTGTGTGTGTGTGTGTGTGTGTGTGTGTGTGTGTGTGCCATGTACCTATCAACTCCATGTTGATCACGAAAGGAATTACACATCTCCCTCATACTGAGCATAACACTGTTGAAATGGTTTAACCAAGATCCATCTTAAATCCAAATCTATCGTGCCCTGAGAGGGATCAAATCCCTCCCACCTTAACTTTGGATATACCATGCACCAAAGGCATCAAATCCCTCTAGGTAAAAATATTTCCTCAAGTTTTTTTCAATTTAATTTTTTTTTTCACCCCGGGGGACTTGATCCCTCTCACCACATGATAGATCATGAGTTAAGATGGATTTCTGATCATTGGTTCTTTGCACACACATACACATATATTCCACGTGTTAAATCCATGTTGAGAAAAGAAGTAATTACACATCTCCCTCATACTAAGAAACACACATAATTATCCTTAATTAATATTTTTTTAAATGCTAAGTGTCAACTCCATGTTAAGCACTGAAGGAATTACGCATCTTCGTCATAGTAGGATGTAGAAAGCACCTATCGACCAAGTAAGCATTTTTTTACTTTCAGT
>JZKD02S0818823.1:485632-495772 GCA_000966675.3 Picea glauca | reverse complement strand
AAGAATTACATTTATTGGAAGCACCAACTTCCTTTGTTTTCCAACTGCAACTGGAAGGAGGCTCCAACCCCCTAGTTTCTCAGGCTACAACCTGAGGGAAGCTCCAACTCCCCAATTCTTTGACTAAAACTAGAAGGAGGCTACAACCCCCTATGTTCTCTAGCTACAACCGGAAGGTGGCTACAACCACTTGTCCTTGCCCCGTCCAACCACACTAAAATATAAGTGTCAAATGTAGAAATTGAATATGTCACTGAGAAACCTGTCACTGTAATAACCAATCTGATCTGATCACATATACCTCAAATGTAGAAACTGAATATGTCACTAAGAAACCTGTCACAGTATACTCATCAACCAATCTGATCTGATCACATATACTCAAATGTAGAAACTGAATATGTCACTAAGAAAATTGTCACTGTATACTCATCAACCAATCTTATTTGATCACATATACCTCAAACAGTATACCACAAGTCTATACCCCAAACCATGTGATAGAACCTCACTATTATACAACCTCTATCTATACCAATAACTTCAGCAACATACCTCAACCAAAATCCCTCAAACATGAACCAATATTAAACTTCAGTAGATCTGCCTCAAATCAACTCTACAACAAGCCATAAACTCCCAAGAGGGCATCCAACATATTTACAAGGAAAACCCTCAACTTGATTCATAAATTCAACACTACACATATGAGAACCATACATTTTTTCTTCTTGTAGCGTTATGTTGCCGCGAATCCACTATCGCAATTTTTCTGCCCCACTTTTTCTGTTGCGGTTTTTCTGCCACACTTTTCCTGCTACGATTTTTCAGCCGCACTTTTCCTACCGCACTTTTCTTGCCGCACTTTTTCTACCACACTTTTTCTGCTGAAATTTTTTTGCCGCACTTTTCCTGCCACACTTTTTCTACTGCAATTTTTCTTTATCAATAATACCTGCCCAAATAACCTTTCACAAAAATAGATATTCAATTATATTCAAGTGTGATTTTAATGAGAGACCATTGCCTCTTATTTATACTTTTATGTAGCTTCCTCAAGGGGTTACCTTCTAACCATCTTAACCCACTTTCCTTATTTTAGGGTTAACCCACTTATAACCACTTGTCCACTTAACTTAACCACTTTCCACAATTAGTAAGTTCTCCATTAACTTTATTATTTAAATAAAAAAATGTGCATCCTCTTCGACTTATAGTACACTCATCACTTCACTTTATTATTTAAATAATTTCTTCTTTGTAAACACTGTGACTACTTTGACATTTTGGGGCTTCTAGATGACTCATGAGGGTTCTTCAACTTCGCATGGCCATAACTCTCTAACCATGAGGAGTTATGTGATGTTCCACATACCATCGGAAATGACATGACATGTACTATCCATCTAGAATAGTTTTACCTACAAATATATCAAAACTCATACCATTATCCATCAAACAAACTTGGTTCCATTACCCAAACCTTTGTGCTACCGGAATTTTCTACCAGACTTTCTTCAAGGGTTAACATCAATGACAACCAACCCAATTAATCAACAATATCACCCTTTGGCATTAATGGCAACACTATGATGCAATATTGAAGTCATGTCATGCAATACTGAAGTCATATCACTCATGCTCTTCTTGTGACCATCACTCCCCCTGGAACCATGTCTCTGTGCTCTGCATATGATAAATCTCTCCCCCTTTGTCATTAATGGCAAAGGTATATTTCCATCCAGGGCTATCCCCCCTAACTGAACTGTCCTTGGGGATACTCCCCCTTGCTGAACTCTTCCTGAAACTGATCTTCCGACCTGAAACTCTTTATGGTGCTTCCTTGTGTAAATCTAAGACATATAAGATAAGCATTCAAAAGAATTCATTTTGGAGTATAAATTACTCTGAGTCTCTGATAAAGATACTCAAAGGCTTCCCATGGAAGCGTTTTTGTAAAGATGTCTGCCACTTGTTCTTTTGTTCCCACATATTCAAATCTGATGTTCTTCTCTGCAACCTGTTACCATAGAAAGTGATACTTGATTGGAATGTGTTTCGTCTTGGAGTGCATCACTGGGTTCTTTGAGATACTGATGATGCTTGTATTATCACAATAGATTGGAATGGGCTCATCATACTCAACCTGTATATCTGTCAAAGTTTGTTTCATCCATAGAACCTATGTACAACATGTTGTTGTTGCAATATATTCTACTTCGGTTGAATATAAGGATACCGATGATTATTTCTTTCTTAGCCATGATACTAAACACTCACCCAAGTAGAACGTTGCTCCACTAGTGCTTCATCAGTCATCAATGCAACCTTCCCAATCTTCATCTGTGTAGTCAATAAGTGATAGATCATTTTCTTTTGGATAGCATAATCCAAACTCTTATGTTCCTTTGAGATATCTGAAAATCCTCTTCACTGCTACGACATGTGATTCCTTTGGTGCTTCTTGAAATCGTGTCAACTGTCCAACTACCTGCATTACATCTGGTCTGGATGTTGTCACATATAGTAAGCTGCCAATCATTGACTTGTATTGTCTATGGTATGTAGACTTTGAATAATCATCTTTGCTCAACTTGCAACTGGTTTTCATCTGAGTGGTAACTAGTTTGCAATCTTCCATTCTGAACCTCTTTAACATTTCTCTGATATACTTAGTTTGAGAAATAAAAATTCCTTGGTTGCTTTAATGTATCTGAAGACCCAAAAATAAGGATAGTTCTCCAAGTAATGACATTTCAAATTCATCTTGCATATCCTTTGCAAGTTTCTGGCTTAACCTGTCATCATTGTTTCCAAAAATAATATCATCAACATAAAATTCAATTAATAAAATACTATCTTGAGTTACCTTGATGTAGAGGTTGTTGTCTGCACTTCCTTTTTTGAACTCTTGTTGTTGTAGATATTTATCCAGTCTAGAGTACCATGCTATAGGAGCATGTTTTAGACCATACAAGGCCTTCTTCAATTTGCACATGTAATCTGCATTCTCTGACAACTGAAATCCTTCTAGTTTTTCGATGTAGACTTCTTCTTCAAGTTCCCCATTCAGAAAAGATGATTTCACGTCCATCTAATACACTTTAATATTCTTGGAGCATGCATAAGCTAAAAGCAATCGGATTGTTTCCATTCTGGCAACTGAGGAAAATGTCTCTTCGAATTCGATTCCTTCAATATGTGTGTATCCTTTACATACCAATCTAGCTTTGTTCCTTATAACCTGTCCATCTTCATTCAATTTATTTATGAATACCCACTTTGTGTCAATCACATTCTTATTCTTTGGTCTTGGAACCAATTCCCAAGTGTCGTTCTTCTCTATTTGATCTAATTCTTCATCCATTGCCTTATTCCATTCATCCTTGTTGGCATCTTCAAAACTGTTTGGTTCAATCATAGATGAGAGTACTAGGTGCATTTGTTCTAGTGAACAGATTCTTCTTCTAGTCTCAACTCCTGCATCTTTGTTTCCGATAATCTGATCTGAAGGATGATTCTTTTGTACTCGTTTTCTAGGTGTCTTTGGAGGAACTTTATGAGCTTGATCTTCTACTTCTGTCTTATCCTCTTCATCTTCCCCTTCTACTTCTTCTACTTCTTCTTTGTAAAGTTGTTCCATTGATTCATTTTCTTCTTCCTTTTATTCTCGTCCACTTGTTTCATCAATTGTTACATTGATGATTTCCACAACTTTGTTCAACCTCATATTGTAAAACTTGTATGCTTTCCTTGTACTTGAGTAACCAACAAGTAATCCTTTGTCCACACGAGAGTCAAGCTGTCTGATTATGCCATCTTCTCTTTTGATGTAGCATTTGCTTCCAAATACTCTGAAGTGTTTCACATTTTCTAGTCTTCCTTTCCATAGCTCGTAGGGAGTTTTGTCAGTGTTGTTTCTGAGCATTACTTTATTTTGAATGTGAATCGTTGTATGCACTGCATGTGTCCAAAATATATCTATCAATTTGGAATCCATTAGCATTGTTCGAGCCATTTCCTGTATTGTCTTGTTTTTTCTTTCAACAACTCCATTATGTTGAGGTGTCCTAGCAATGGAGAATTGTCTGTTTATTCCATGCCTACTGCAGTAGTCCATAAATTCCTTTGAAGTGAACTCTCCTCCATTATTAGATCTCAAACATTTGATTTTTGAATCCATTTCATTTTCAACCATTTCCTTGTAGACCTTGAAGTTTCAAAATCTTCTAACTTATTCCTAAGAAAGCAAACTGCAATCATTCTTGTATAATCATCAACTAATAACATAAAGTATTTCTCACCTTTTAAACCCTTTATTGCATTTGGTCCAACTAGATCAGTATGCACAATTTCCAGTGGTCTTGTCGTTGAATATTCATTTGATTTAAACATGGTCTTTGTTTGCTTTCCTTGTTGACAATGTTTGCATAAAGTGTTGGTTGGTTTTGTGATCTGGGGCATTTCTCTAATTGCTTCCTTTTTGTTGACTTTGACAAGGTTATCAAAGTGTATGTGACCCATTCTTTTGTGCCATAGCCAAATTTCATCTTCCTTTCCTAGACAACACTTTTCATTTCCAATTTCACTTAATACATATATGTTGCTTGAATTTCTTGCAGTTGTTGCAATCAATTTTCCTGAAACTTCTTTTCTTATCTCACACTTTTGTGAATCAAAAGTAACATTATTACCTTGGTCACACATTTGACTCACACTTAGAATATTATGTTTCATATCTTCTACTAGTAGAACATTTTTTGCCTTGGTATTCTTGTTTCCAATTCCGACTATGCATTTTCCAATGATTTTAGCTGAATCATCATTTTTGAAGGAGGTTGATCCATTTATTTCTTTTCTTGATGTAAGAAACCTGTCTTTATCACCTACCATGTGTTTTGAACAACCAATGTCAACATACCAACAACGTTTCTTCTGCTTTGCTTGTAGAGTGAGTGTGCATTCTTCATTGCTATACTGATTATGCTTTCTTATCCATGTTCTCTTCTGAGGTTCCTATCTGTGATTGTTGTTGTTTTGTTGTGGTTGTCTAGGAGGAACTGTCATTCTGCAATCTTTGGCCATGTGTCCAAATTTGTTACACTTGTATCATTCCACTTCAGTGCTCAATGATTCAAACTTGTTGTAACTTCTTCTATGTGTTTCACTAGGCCTTCTTGGATAACCCTTTTGTGTATGACTTTCAAAGTTGTTTATGTTCCTAGTGTTAGCTCTGCAATTCATAGCTTTATGTCCAAAATTATTGCATGGATAACATAAACCAAAAAATATAGTTTGATACCTGGGAGTTGAATATCTTCTAAAAGGAGTTACACTTCTGAATCCTTATTCTTCCTGAGGCCTATCTGTCAGTTGTTGATTATGAAATATGAATCTTCTCGGTGGAGGAGTGTCCTTGCAATCTTCTTTGTAGCTCTTCCTATCCCCTTGATTGTTTCTGCATAGATTTTTGGATATGTTTCTTGTTTTGTAATTTTGGAGCTTGATCCATTTTTTGTCTTATTGTATCCAAGTCTGGTCTTGTCATGATGAGGCTTTTGACTGCTGATAATGTCATCCAAAACTTTTGAGTTGTTCTGCATATTTTTCTTTTGAGGATCCTTTCTTAATGTGACAATCTCTGCTTCCAAATTTTCAATGATCATGTCTCTTTCTTCCAGTTGTTCTTTGAGTGCTTCTTCAGTTCTTTTATTTTCTTCTATTTGAACCTTCAAATTTGTGATCATTTGTTCTAGTTCCCGAGTGTCTTCTTTCTTGTCTAGTTCCGCTTGTAGCTTCTTGTTTTTCTTCTTTTTTATTCTTATAACTTCTATGGAAGTCAAAAATTCTTCTCAGTAGTCAACTTCTGCCTCTTCATATTCTTCTTCGGTGTCTTCTTTATCAGAGTCTTCTATTACAATGAATAGAACTCTTTATGTTTCACTGTCACTGACTTCATCTTCATCTGATGAGGAGATGTTTTCTTTGGTGCAAAAGCTTTTCTTGAAAGCTTTTTTTATGGTTCTTTTGCCTTTATATGTTTGTTTTCTATTTGAGTAATCTTCATCATTCCTCTTATTTTTCTTATGAGGACATTTGTTAGCAAAATGACCAATACCATCAAAATTAAAACAAATCAATGGAAGCTTACCTTTATATCTGTTGTTGGTTCCCTTGTTCAATCTTCTGACAAAGTTGGCCACTTATTCATCATCTTCTGAGATGTCACTGTTGCTGCTATGTTCTTTTTCCTTTTTATTTCCCTTTTGCTTTGACCTTTTGGATGCTTTGAAAGCTACTTCTTTTATATCTAGATTTTCCTGTTCAGTTCTCATTTCATATGCAGTGAATATTCCATGTAGTTTGTCCATGCTTATTGAGTCTAGATCTGCTCTTTCTTCTAGTGTTGATATCTTAGGATCAAATCTCATAGGAAGAGATCTTAGTACCTTTTGAACAATTACAGATTCTTTAATTTCTTCTCCCAATCCTAGGATTGCATTTACTGTTTCATCGGCTCATAAGAAGTAAGATGCAATATTCTCATCTTCCTTCCTCTTTAGTTGTTCGAACTGACCTCTGTAAGTTTGAAGCTTTGTTGCTTTTACTTTTGAATATCCTTCATAAATATTTTGAAGCTTGTCCCAAATCTCTTTAACAGATTTACAATGTATAACTTGGGTGTATACCGATTCACAAAGACCATTCAGAAGTGCATTTGTGGCTTTGGAATTATTTTGACTGAGTTTTATTTCTCTTTCATTTGTCGACAGAATTGTTGGTTCTTTGTATCCATCTACAACTGATTTCCAAATTTCAAATCCCTATGCATGTATATATGTTTTCATCTTTCTTCTCCAAAATGCATACTTTTGTCCATCAAACTGTGGTATTCCATTTTTATACATGTTGTTTCTCTCCATGATCTACCTTTCAGTGGTTAAACTGATTTTTGAAAGAACCTGCTCTAATACCAATTGTTGGATTATTGAGAGGGGGGGTGAATCAGTAATAGAGCAATTTAATACTTTTTCACCATAAAATGCAAGTGTTCTATCAATGTAGCATTATCATCCAATAGTTGCAGAGTAAATAAACAATGAACAAATGAGCAATCATACACATACAAAGTACACCAGTGTTTTACGTGGAAACCCAAAGCAGGAGAAAACCACATAATTTTTTTTCTTATACGCTTTTAAGAATTACATTCATTGGAAGCACCAACTTCCTTTGTTTTCCAGTTGCAACTGGAAGGAAGCTCCAACCCCCTAGTTTCTCAGGCTACAACCTGAGGGAAGCTCCAACTCCCCAATTCTATGGCTATAACCAGAAGGAGGTTACAACCCCCTATGTTCTCCGGATACAACCAGAAAGTGGCTACAACCGCCTGTCATTTCCCCATCCAACCGCCTTGAAATATAAGTGTCAAATGTAGAAACTGAATATGTCACTGAGAAACTTGACACTATATACTCATCAACCAATCTGATCTAATCACATATACTTCAAATGTAGAAATTGAATATGTCACTGAGAAACCTGTCACTGTATACTCATCAACCAATCTGATATGATCACATATACCTCAAACGTAGAAACTGAATATATCACTGAGAAATCTGTCACTGTATACTCATCAACCAATCTGATCTAATCACATATATCTCAAACATTATACCATAAGTATGTACCTCAAACCATGTGCTAGAAACTCATTGTTATACAACCTCTATCTATACCAATAACTTCAGCAACGTACCTCAACCAAAAGCCCTCAAACATGAACCAATATTACACTTCAGTAGATCTGCCTCAGATCAACTCTATAGTAAGCCATAAACTCCCAAGAGGGCATCTAACATATTTACAAGGAAAACCCTCAACTTGATTCATAAATTCAACACTACACATATGAGAACCATACCTTTTTTTTTTCTTCTTGTAGTGTTATGTTGCCACGGTTTTGATGTCGCGAATCCACTGCCGCGATTTTTCTGCCACACTTTTTTTGCTGCGGTTTTTTTGCCGCACTTTTCCTGCTGCAATTTTTCTGCCACACTTTTTCTGCTGCACTTTTTCTTCCACAGTTTTCCTGCCGCTCTTTTTTTGCCGCACTTTTTCTGCTACAATTTTTCTACCGCACGTTTCTTCCACATTTTTCCTACCACACTTTTTCTACCGCTGTTTTCCTGCTGCACTTTTTCTGCCGCACTTTTCCTGTCGCACTTTTTCTGCTGCAATTTTTCTCTATCAATAATACCTACCCAAATAGCCTTTCACAAAAATAGATATTCAAGTGTGATTTGAATTAGAGACCCTTTCCTCTTATTTATAATTTTATGTAGCTTCCTGAAGGGGTTACCTTCTAACCATATTAACACACTTTCCTTATTTTAGGGTTAACCCACTTATAACTACTTGTCCACTTAACTTAACCACTTTCCATAATTAGTAATTTCTCCATTAACTTTATTATTTAAATAATTTCTTTTGCATCCTCTTTGACTTATAGTACACTCAACACTTCACTTTATTATGTCACTGTATACTCATCAACCAATCTGATCTGATCACATATACCTCAAATGTAGAAACAGAATATGTCACTAAGAAACCTGTCACTGTATACTCATCAACCAATCTGATCTGATCACATACACCTCAAACGTAGAAACTGAATATATCACTGAGAAACATGTCACTGTATACTCATCAACCAATTTGATATGATCACATATATCTCAAACACTATACCACAAGTCTGTACCCCAAACCATGTGCTAGAACCTCACTGTTATACAACCTCTATCTGTACCAATAACTTTAGCAACATACCTCAACCAAAATCCCTCAAACATGAACCAATATTAAACTTCAGTAGATCTACCTCAGATCAACTCTACAGTAAGCCATAAACTCCCAAGAGGGCATCCAACATATTTACAAGGAAAACCCTCAACTTGATTCATAAATTCAACACCACACATATGAGAACCATACCTTCTTTTTTTCTTCTTGTAGCGTTATGTTACTGCGGTTTTGCTGCCGTGATTTTTTTGCCACACTTTTTCTGCTGCGGTTTTTTTGCCGCACTTTTCCTGCTGCAATTTTTTTGCCGCACTTTTTCTTCCACAGTTTTCCTGTGCTCTTTTTTTGCCGCACTTTTTCTGCCACACTTTTCCTGCCGCACTTTTTCTGCTGCAATTTTTCTGCCACACATTTCTTCCGCGGTTTTCCTGCCACACTTTTTCTATCGTAGTTTTCCTACCGCACTTTTTTTTCCACACTTTTCCTGATGCACTTTTTCTACTGCAATTTTTCTCTATCAATAATACCTGCCCAAATAACCTTTCACAAAAATAGATATTCAATGATATTCAAGTGTGATTTGAATGAGAGACCCTTGCCTCTTATTTATAATTTTATGTAGCTTCCTCAAGGGGTTACCTTCTAACCATATTAACCCACTTTCCTTATTTTAGGGTTAACCCACTTATAACCACTTGTCCACTTAACTTAACCACTTTCAATAAATAGTAAGTTCTCCATTAACTTTATTATTTAAATAAATTCTTTTGCATCCTCTTTGACTTATAGTACACTCATCACTTCACTTTATTATTTAAATAATTTATTCTTTGCAAACACTTTGACTACTTTGACCTTTTGGGGCTTCTAGATGACTCGTGATCGTTCTCCAACTTCACATGGCCATAACTCTCTAACCGTGAGGAGTTATGCGATTTTCCACATACCACCAGAAATGGCATGACATGTACTATCCATATAGAATAGACCTGCAAATAAATCAAAACTCATACCATTATCCATCAAACAAACTTCGTTCCATTACCCAAACCGTTGTGCTACCGGACTTTCTTCAAGGGTTGACATCAATGACAACCAACCCAATTAATTAAAAAATACAACTTGAGTGGGCCTAATGGTTAAGAACATGTGTTTCCTCCTAATAGGTCACAAGTTCAAATCTAGAGGGGGGTAGGGTATGTATACCTCTGTAGACTTCACCATTCAAATCGTTGGGTGGAAGGGGTCCCTTGTCCCACAAACAAGGGGGGTCTCATACACCAATTTGGTGTATGGATTGGTCGTGACCTTAAAATTAGATTATATATA
>JZKD02S0818823.1:468078-480346 GCA_000966675.3 Picea glauca | reverse complement strand
CAAGAGACACTGCATCCTCGAAGAAAACTCCTCCTCCTTTCAATCGGTGGACTCCTCCTCTACCTGTTATTTCTTAAGATCCCAAACCAAATTTGTAGGTGGAATTGGAAAAGAGGAGAATACCTCCTTAGATAGGGGAGGAAGGGGAAGAAAATATTTCCTTTCTAAAGCATAATCAAAGGCCAGATTGGACCTTATGGCAGGAACTCAACAATCTATTGAACGAGCACTTAGAGCAGCGAAGCCCCGAGACAAGACATCTTCATGAAGATCATGTCCTTCAATTGCAGGGGTTTGGCAGGAGCCCAAAAAAAACTGCACTAAAAAGGGTGGTTTTCACTGAACACCCAGACATACTGCTTCTATAAGAGACTATGGGGTTTGGGGAGGAGGTAAAAACTAGCTTGGAGAGATTACTCCCTGGGTGGAGCTTCACGATGGTGGATGCGATGGGCAGGTCTGGAGGTTTGGCTACTAGTTGGAACTCTCATAAATTTCAAGTTCTTAATACTTGGGGACTTGACTCAGGCATTGGGATCACTCTTCTACTCCCTGCCTTAAAAGAGACAATCCATATACTAAACATTTATGGACCTTATCTGGATAGGAAAATCTACCGGGACTCCCTACTCAGTAAATCCTTCTTCAATGAACTACTTATCCTAGGAGGGGACCTAAACCTCTCCTTAGGCCCCTCAGAAGTGTGGGGGACAGTGCAAGATCTAACCCACTGGCGAACTACTTCAGTAACAAATTTGCAAAAGCATCCCTTTCTGACCTAGCCCCACTTTCTCTCAAACCAACTTGGAGGAACAACAGGACTGGATCAGCTGGAGTGGCAAAAAGACTTGATCGTTTCTTGCTAATTGACTCTCTATTGAACAACTCATTGACTTTAAAGCAGTGGATTGGCTATGGAGGGTTGTCTGATCATCATCCTATCTTTCTGGAAATAAGACAGTATTCAGAAAAACTAGCTAGCCATTTTAAATTCAACAAGACGTGGCTAGAAGATGACTCATTTTTAAAGTTAATCAAGGAGCATTGGATCCCCTTCAGTCAAGATTTAACACAATCAGCAGCTTATTAGTTTATTGAAAAATTAAGAAGAATCAAAGATTATGTAAAACCTTGGGCCATACAGAAAAGAAAAAGAGAGGAAAAGGAGTTAAAATAAATCGAAACAAAGCTCAAAAAGTTTTCAGATGAAGAAAAGATCTATTGAGAACTACAGAAAGAAACTCAGACTACTACATCTGGAAAAAAAGAGGATAAAGTTGCTCAAAGAAATCGAAGAAACTTGGAGGTTGAAAAGCAGAGCTATTTGGTTGGAAAGTGGAGACAAAAATACAAAATTCTTTCAAGCATATGCCAAAGGAAGGAAAAATGTCAATACCATTTAGCGCTTAAAAGATCAAGAAGGAAACTCAGAAACCTCCTTTGAAGGGATGTCACTCTTAGGGAAAAACTACTTCAAAAATATTTTTAAAGCAGACAGTCAAGCTATTATAGAGGAAGTAGTCAGAGTGACACAATACTTCCCAAGATTTGTAGAAGAGGAAGACCATTGTCACCTGATGAGCGAAATTAGAGAAAAAGAACTCCTAGAAGCTCTACACAACTTTCAAAAGGATAAAAGTCTCGGCCCAGATGGATGGACCATAGAATTCTTCCTAGGATGCTATGAAATAATAGGAACAGATCTGTTGAAAATGGTGGAGGATACAAGGATTTCAGGCCGCATCCCTCCGAACCTAAATGCCACCTTCATTGTGCTCATCCCAAAAATAGATACTCCAGAGACTCTAGATGAATTTAGACCCATCTCACTCTATAATTGTGCCTACAAAATCGTCTCCAAAATCATAGCTCGAAGGTTAAAAAAAATTCTTTCCAAGAATATCTCGGAACAACAATTTGGATTTTTGGAAGGGAGACAGATACATGAAGTTATAGGCATAGCACAAGAAGGATTAAATAGTATGAAGACCAGAAAAATAAAAGGGGCAGTGCTAAAAATAGATCTCTCAAAATCCTACGATAGAGTAAGCTGGTTGTATATTTGATTGCTCTTGACTCACTTAGGCTTTGAAGTTCCCTTTATTTCTTGGATTGTGAGTTGTCTTACTACAACATCCTTTGCAGTACAAATAAATGGCTCAGCCTCCTCCTTTTTCACTCATGAATGAGGGCTTAGACAAGGTTTCCCCTTGTCTCCACTCCTCTTTCTCCTAGTTGTTGAAGGGCTCAGCGGAGCACTCACAAAAAGTTCAATTGTAGGTGAACTCATGGGGATCAAAATCTCACAGAATCTTTCACTAACTCACCTCCTCTTTATGGATGATGTTTTACTCTTCAGTGGAGGGACAATAAAGGAAGATGATACTTTAAAGGACATACTCCTACTCTTCTCCAAAGATACAAGGATGCAAATAAATGACCGAAAATCATCAATCACCACTACTCTACTTTCGGAAGAAGAAGTATTGTCCTACCAAAACTACTTCCCCTACGAAAAAAGGACATTAGAGGAAGGACTAAAGTATTTGGGTTTTAATCTAAAACCCAATGAATATAGGAAAGAAGACTGGAAGTGGCTCTTGCAAAAGTTGGATAAAATAATACATGCTTGGAGTCACCGTTGGCTGTCACGAGCAGGAAGATTGGCTATGGTAAAATCAGTACTCGAATCCATTCATGTATATTGGATGTCTCTCTCTTGGGTCCCTAAAGGAATCCTGAATGCTACAAGAAAACTCACCTCCAAGTTCCTATGGAGTGGCAAATCTGAGTCACATGTAATTCCATGGGTCCATTGGGAGAAAATTTCCACACCAAAGGCTTTGGGAGGTTGGGCACTAAAAAATATCTTCCACTTTTCAAAAGCACTAGCAGCAAAAGGAGGATGGCGCCTTCTTAATACCACTAGTCTTTGGACCAAATTTATCAGACAGAATTACATTGCACCTCTCTCCCTTGAAGCCTGGATAAGAAGCCAACCAAAATCATCAACAGGAGCCTCGGTGATTTGGAAAGCTATCTTAAAAGCTTTTCCAATCATAGAAAGTAGCTTAGATTGGAATATTGGAAATGGCAACGAACTCAGGATAGGTTTGGATCCCTGGTCAAGAAGTGATGGGAGTCATTCACTCACTGAATAGTTAGTACAGTCATTACATTCCAAGGATTGTTTCTACCTAAGTTCTCTAGCGAACCCCAACTGCTCCATACTCTGGGCTCAGGTATGGAAGGACCCTTTCAATCTGGGACTCATTGAATAAGAATATCGAGAACTGGTACTCTATATCCACAGGCTTAAACTAGCACAACTCCGACTCTCAGACTCTAAGGATGTGCTAATCTAAGATGCTGCACCATCTAGATCCTATACACCCAAATTGGGTTACCTAAAGTGCCATTTAGACTTGTTTTTACTGGAGCCTATTTGGTGGTGGAACAAACAATGGAAAGTAAAAAGCCCGGCAAAAACCAAACTCTTCATGTGGAATGTCCTTCATAACAAGGTCCCGACCTGGGATAACCTTCAGAAACGAAACTTTGTTGGACCTGGATGGTGCACTCTCTACAAAACAGATGAAGAGTCTTCTACTCATATTTTTCTGAAGTGTAGTTACACCACCAAAGTTTGGTTGGAGATTTCAAAAATGCTAAACTTTCAATTCTTGTGGGAAGGAAGGAACTTGGAACATTCCTGGTAGTTGTGGTGGGAAAATAAGTATTACAAACACCTAAAATCACTCCCCCTCCTGGTCATTTGGGGAGTCTGGATAGCTTGAAACTCCATTATCTTCAAAGGTGTTACTCTTCCACCAGAGATCTCGACACCAAACAGTGTTGCCTTATTGCCTCCCCCCTTTCTGTATCCTACTAGATCACTTATTGGTTGGACGCAAGATTTAGTTCTCGACAGGACCTCTCCTTGGGGTTTTTTCGATGGAGCCTCTCAGCAAACCCACTGTGGAGGGGGGGGACTCCTCTTCCTTACATCCTCACACTTCTTTGTCCTGACTTCAGGCCTGGGAACAAGAACAAATAGTTATGCAGAACTAATGCGCTACAAACTACTCATTATTTTTACCATTGAAAAAGGATGTCGGAGACTAAAAGTTTATGGGGACTCATTAAACGTTATAAATTGGATAAAAGGAACACAAAGATGTTTAAACATAAGACTTTCTAGATTGGTGGAAGATATAAAACAATTACAAACAAATTTTGACTTCATTGATTGCCAACATGTCTACAGGGAAAAGAATAAAGAAGCGGACCAGAGGTCGAAAGAAGGGATCAACTTGGCTATGGGCCAATGGAAAATAATTGAACAACACAATGAATAGCCAACTGAATATTGGCATAGTCCATTTTTGGAACAAACTCCCATATTTTGAAACAGTTTTTTGAAGATTAGGATATTACTCTTGACCGGCGATAAGTTTATATTTCAGGCATACGGCATGCAATGAAGAAGCCAAAACAGAACAAAGTCCACAGAAGCAGCTTGGAACTACAGAAAGAAACAAACAACTACTAGTATACAATGTAATGGAATACACCACTTTTAGGTGTATATACAGGATGTAATTTTGTTCCTAAAGTAATAAAATTACGCTTTTTTTCCAAGGAAAAAAAAAAGGGTAGAAATATATAGCTGTTTGCAAGAAATAAAGATATGATTATTTTGTAAAGCATGTAAAAACATGGAAACTCCCTTATTTGGGTACGAATTTGTAAGGATAAAAACCAACCCAAGCTTCAATGCATTTGTTAACCTTGGGTATACAAATTATTTCATTCCAAAAATATTAGGCCGATACTAGAAGTAAAGAGATCTATCAAGGTTGTAAACCTGCAATAGAGTGTTGCGTCGCATTGTTGATGAATGTTTGTGAACAAACATTGGCACTTGATTGAGTTTCTACCTCCCATGTCTACAATTTATTTTTTTTGGTCATTCTTGTACTTTATTTTTTTTTAACATTTGAGAGTTGATTATAAACATTGATGGTTGACCATAAGAATATCTAGATTTTCCATATTGCAGATGCGGTCCAAAATGGAACGAGTTATTAGCTCTCTTGTTCCAAGATCCAAATAAAGGATTATTTAGATCAAATGATTTGCATTGGAGTATGGTGCCAGAGAACTATGTTTCTCGGATAAAGTCAAATCTAGTATAATATTTCATTGACAAGGAGATTAAAAAAGAATCATATTTGAAAAAATTTCAAACAAGTCACAACAACAAACCAAAAGAGGGAGCCATTAGATCTCACAAGTGTAGATTCTACAAAACACTTAACTATATAATGTAAGTTTGTGTTATTTTGATTTATGTGTGGTCAAATTATACTTGCTTAAAGTGAACCGTTCTTATCTAAAATTTTGTAATACAATGGTTTTGAGGATATATTGTTTTTGTTTGTATTTATTGGTGTTCACATGGGCTAGAGGTTGATTTAGCACCTTATGATATATCCCAAGTACCAAAACATGTTAAGGTTAGTCACCTCAGTTGTCATCATCTATGACATGGGTGTTAGTGCCATTTTAGTATTCAAATAATCAAACTTTCCTTTGAATGGGACTTAATCACTTATAGTGAGATGAATCACTTTGATATTGAAGGTAAACCTTGTGATGGGAAAGATGTTGATTATTTTTTAGGCACTCAAGCATAGCATGTGCCTTATATTAGCAAATAATTACATGAACGGGTAGAAAAATGTTTGATTTTGGAATTGTTAGTTAATTGTATACATGAAAAGCACCATGAATTGATACATGACAATGGAAATTCATTTCAGGGGGAGATGGAATGAAATGTTTTTCTCACAAAAATTGACATCAATAACATAGAAAAAAAATTGAAACAAGTAGAATATATGTTTGACAAGAACGATGCTCAAAGTGTACATATATGGTGAGTTGCAAACCTAGATAAAGTATTTTACTACTCAAAATTTGAGAGTGATGTAGATGATTAGGGACACACTCTCTTCATGATTTTAGGTATTCATCACCATTTACAACTTGAATGGATGATAAAATAATTCCATGAAAGGCCTTGTGTATAATCCATGGATGTGGCGATGACCTTTTGTTCACTTTGAGAGCGAATCATGAAGAAAACAAATTTCTCAGTCTGGGAAATGACCTTCTTGCATTGCTTGACAGAGATAAAATAAATGGTGATAGGCGGATCTACCTCTGGTATCTTGTATAATTTCCTACCCAAAGTAATAATAACACTACGAGGTCTAGACTCATATACAACATGAATTTTCCACAAGTATGGTTGGCCTAAAATAACATCACAAACTTTAAGGGGGGGATATCACATAATACATAATCCTTGAAGGGCTTGATGTCGTAGGGTAGGCGAAACTATTGGATAACATGAATATATATCCCTTGGCGAAGCCACCTGATGGTGTAGGGTTGCGAGTGTGGTTTCATCGACAAGTCCAACCTCTTGTCGACCTTTGTTGAGAACAAGTTCTTTTGGTTTCCACTATTGACAATGAAATGTAGCGGAGTACCCTTTAGCCACATTTTCAAGTGTAAAAGGCACTCACCTTCCTTTGGTTCTTCTGGTTCACTTAGTTGGACCTTAGTGGTAGCGATAATGGCACTAGGTTCTGTATCAATGATCTTCTTCCCCTTGTCCAAATTTGATTCAAAGTTGGAACCTGCCTCTGACTCTGAGGCTTTTAGCTCGGTCATCAGCGACTACTTCAAGCGACACTCATTGGTTTTATGCCATGGGATTTTATGTAATTCACACCACTTCTCGGTGTCTTTCTTCATCTTCTCATTACCCTTCTTTGTTTGTGGATTGGACTAGTTGTCCTGAGGGGGTCCATCCTTGCTCTGTCCTTTGTTTTATGGTTTGGGGTTGTTTTTTCCCTGCTTCTACTATGAAGAATTTGTAGATCCAAACTCTCGCTTCTTATGTTTAAATTTATGCTCGATTTTAATAGCATATCAATAACTCGTTCCCAGTGATGAGATGTCTAGAAACTCCATTTATGTTTGGATGTATCTATGCAGACTACCGTGGTACTTGAGCACCAGATGTCGTTTAGATTCATTGATACCCAGTTTAGTGTGCATGGTATGGAAGATATTTGTGAACTCTGGCATTGTCTGGTCCCTTTCTTGTCATAGTGTGGTCCATATCATGTATTGTTCATTGTAGATTCCACAAGGTAGTAATGTTCCTTAATAGCATCCTTGAAAGAATCCCAAGTGGGTGCAACCACAAATATTGTAGATTCCACAGTGGCCCTTTTCTTATAGTAAGTCTCCCACCAATCCTTGACATGGGGGACAACCTTAAGGAGCGCAAAGGTAATATTTTCTCTATCAGGAAAATTATGGACCGAAAAATACCCTTCTAGTATATTCAACCATTTATCTAGGGCATACGCATCTATCTAACTTTCAAATATAGGAATATCAAACTCACTTGTACCCTGAAGGGAGTGGGGCCTCCAAAGTGGTCGTTCCTCTGTCGCGCAAGGGCTTCCTCAAGAAATAATCTAAAAGGATATCATGCTCCCTCGTCTCTCTTTTCTTCTGCCATCAGAGGTTGTCAGGGTCAGCAAGGACGGTCTTGCAAGGGCTCAACTACTTCGAGTCCCGACTCCTTGTACCCTGACCTCGTTGGGGACATGCACAAAGAAACAAATAAAGAGCATGTTGGACATATTTTCATTGATGTATTGTCATTGATGTCAACAGTCGATGTATTTACGTTATAATGATGAGTTGGTATGAACAAAGAGATGAAAATCCATGTACATAAGGACTAACAAATTAAGAGCTCGGGAGGGTTAGCAACTCAATATCATAAGCTTAGAAGAGATGAAGCTCAAAAGGGAAAGCACAGTGCAGAAACATGATTGGGATTGAAATCCCCATAGGACACACCAGGATCGTTGAATACATAAGCACTAGATCAAGGGCAGGGATTGATTGTGGAGCGTGAAGGGAGAATTAAACTACACGTTATTTCCAATCCCACAATTAGCCTATATCGTCAAATCTTATCGACTCAAAGATTGACGATTGTCGTTGATCCACCAACAATCGCACAACTTCAATTACGGATTTTGGGCGATGGGATAAACCACACGCAAGTTACGGTTCCCCAATCCACACCGACTGTCGATGATCACCCTCCAATAGATCTACAGTTGGCATCAGTTCCACTACCAAACGAGCAGTTTCCATTGTAGAACTCGACGATAGTTTTAAACACCATGCTAGTTGAGGACCCTGCAATCATCCTTGATCATTGATTTGCTCTGAGAGCATTCTTGACCATTGGATCAAGCTGAGTGGAAGGACAGAGTAAGCCATAAAGAAGGACCATCAGATCTGTAGAATACACAATGACCGTTGGATCAAGATCGTTATCTACTCCGATGATGATCACTTTGGCAAGAATGTGTTGAGAACATGTAAACTCACCTAAAGGCTGAAGTTCTGAAGTCACGATGTGAAGACGCGTAGCATCATGACTCTGACAATGATCACTTTGGCGAGAATGTGTTGAGAACATGTAAATTCACCTAAAGGCCGAAGTTCTGAAGTCACGAATCTAAGTGACACGTGGAATCCAATCATCTAGTTCAAAATCAGCAATGATGTCAGTAAGTTATGTCATTTCGAGAGTATGTACTTCAGGGAAAGCATTTTCTAAACACCAGTAACTGCTCGAAGCATCGAAGGTCGATTTTAACGCTAATCGTTGATCTAATTCGGGAGTGTTCTCAACCGATAATCAAGCATAGTGGAAGGATAGCGTAAGTAGAGGTGTTAACTGACAATAAGCAGTCACCACTGCTTTATGACTTATTCGGTAGGTAATCACTTCGGAGGAATTGCTACTCCAGAGTCCAGAAGCCATGATTACCTGAAGTTTCGAATTCTCAAAGTAAACGAGAACCGTTCACTCACTTGTAGATTAAGTCATGGTCGTCGATTTGTTTGAAACCTCTGGGCAAGCTAGGATCATCCAACTAATGGAAGAATGAATATTGACCGTCCAATCTATTTCGGTGAAATATACTCCATGAGGTTTAATGATTGCTAATACTAGAAGTCGCAAAATCCGAAGTTCTAAAGTAAATGAGAGCCATTCGTCTCAACCGTTGATTAAGTCATAATCACTGGATTAAGCAGTAAAATAATGAGTAAGGATTGGATCCAAACATTTGATTTGGTTCTGGGAATCATGCTAGCCATGCTAACCATTTTGGGAAATTGAAAACGCTAGAAGATTAGATGATTGTTAAAGAAAAATCGTTGAATGTTGAAATCCAGTGAACTGGGTTCTAGCCCCCAGTCATGGGTTACGAACACATAATCCATAAGGCACTAGGAACATCTCTTAGAAAATAAGCCCATGGTTTTGCACATATGGTCACATGTAAATGGTTTGAAGGAAGTGCCTCTACAGAATTTGATTCCTGCAATATTTGCAGAGACATGAAATTAAGTTAAATGAAATTGATCCATACCTGTGATCGAATAATGAAAATCATTTTCATTAAATTGAAAAGGCTTCTCGATAATATTTGAATAAAGAAAAACAAATGACATTATTCTTAATGAAGAGGTGAGATGGTCCAAACAAAGGGACATAATGTTTCATAGCTCACATCAGTTGGAAGAGTATATAAATGAGAAAGAGTGGTGAGAATAAGGTGTCTCTACAGTCCAGATAAGAAGATCAAAACAGAAGCAGAGTCCAAGAAGAAGAACTCTTGGTTCTTATGAAGTGAGGGTGGAAGGGAGGAACATGGAAGGATTCATATCCTTACTAAGAAAATTGTAAAAGATAGGGGAGTTTGTGCTTCCTAGGGTTGATGCCCTAAATACAAGGGAGTTGGTGCTTCCTAGGGTTGGTGCCCTAAATACAAGGGAGTTGGTGCTTCCTAGGGTTGGTTCCCTGAAGAAGGGGATCTATGTCTCATAGAGTTGGTGCTCTAAAGAGGATTGGTGTCCTTCACTATTCTTTATAAAACCTTGTAATTGATGTTAAATATATTTATATAATTGATTTTACATACAATTCATTGTTGATTCATTGTGGTAATCAATAAAATATAAAAAGTAATTGTTAATTTAAAAAAGAGGTAATATTGATTCACCCCCCCCCCCTCTCAGTATTCCAACAATTGGTATCAGAGCGGGTGCCTTCAGCACAGTCTTACAACTGAAAGGTAGATCCTGAAGATGGATCAACAAGAGGGAATGTCTAACAACAAAGCACCATTGCTCAATGGAGGAGGCTATGCTCTATGGAAGGTAAGAATGAAAAACTCCCTGTTGGCTCTTGGTTTTGATATCTGGCAATCTATTGAAGATGGTTACACTGCACCAATTGCTCCACCCACAGACGTTGTAGGCAATAAAATATGTAATGACAACTCAAGAGCAGTCAATGGAATTCTAGGAGGGTTGACTAATTCTATATGTGTAAAGGTTATGCATTGTAAATCAACCAAAGAAATATGTGACAAGTTGGAGGTTGTAGATGAAGGAGATGACAAAGTCAAGGAAGCCAAACTACAGACCTATAGAACTCAGTTTGAAAATATGAAAATGAAAGAAGAAGAAAATATTGATGAATACTTTCATAGGGTAGATGAAGTGGTTAACTCAATCAAAGCGGCAAGAGAAGAAATTACAGATAAACCTATTGTGAAAAAAATACTAAGATAATTACCTATGAGATGTGATGCAAAGATTTCTACAATTGAAGATAGAACCGATCTAAGCACACTCACAGTTGATCAGCTTCATGGAATTTTTACAGCATATGAAATGAGAACAGGGAATGATAAATCAGCAAAAGACGAAACATCCTTTAAAGCATCTAAGACAAAGATGAGGCAGGAGAAAAAGACAAATGATAAGTTATCAGATATATCAGATGTAGAAGAGGCCAACTTTATAAAGAAACTCCATAAAGGATTTGGAAAATATAAAGGAAAGTTGCCTTTCAAATGTTTCAACTGTGGCAGAATTGGACACTTTGCCAACAAATGTCCCTATCCCATATAGGAGGGAAATGATGAAGAAATTCACAATCAGGAAAACCAATACAAGAAGAAATTTTATAAGAAAAAGAAAAACTTCTACTCTAAAGAAGACATCAACTCTTCATACATAAGTGAAGATGAAGATTCAGAGCTTTTGTTTATGGGATGAAAATGCAAGATGATAAACATTCAGAAGATGAAGAAGAAGGGAACTTCTAAGAAGAAATCCTTAGTGTAATTGAAGAACTAGGAAAAACTAAAAAACAAAACAAGGTACTAAGAAGAGAGCTTCTAGAGATTAAAGAAGCTACTAAATCAAGAGAGAGTGAAGTTTCCAAAACCCTCAAGGAGTCAGAACAGACCATCAATGATTTGAAGTCCTAGCTCCTAGAAGCTAATAAAACAGAAGAAATCATTATAAAACAACTTAGTGATAAAAAACAAGCATGTGAGAAACTAGAAGCTGAGATCAAGCTGCTAAAAAGTAAACTTGAAAAAGAAAAGAAGAGATCAAACTTTGGAAATAGTTCAAAGATCTTAGATGAAATTCTCAGTAGCCAAAGGTCACCAAACAACAAGACTGGTTTGGGATACACCCAAGACTCAAATTCTACATCACAAGGATCTGTCAAAAGACTAATTAGTTATGCAGATTCTCTAAAGGGATCCTTAAGAAGAGAAGATAATAAAGCAAATACGATACCATTGAACATTGTTCCACATAAACAGAAATCAACATTCCCTACTAAAGTAATAAATGACAGGAAGAATACCTAACTTGGATCCCGAAAAGTGGCAAGAAAATAAGAATCTGGACAGATTCGATAATGGGAAACCCCCCCTTAGAACAGCACCAAGAGCTCCATGACCTTAAGAGTTGGATGGACAACCAACACCTCACTACTCTTTCAGACATCTCCAGCTGGGAAGAAGAACGACCGCATCTTTGGCAAGGTTGGACAGCCCCAATCAGACCTTCCAACTTAGAGAGACAGTGGGAAAATCTCAAGACTTTCTTGCAAGGGAAGGCTCCTCTAAAAAGAGCAGGTAAAGATGAGCTAGGATGGGGAAGGAAATATCATGTGTACACCACCGCTGAAGGATACAAAATATTCAGTGCAGTCCCCACAGCTCGTCCAAATCCAGCCCTATGGAAAGCAATCTGGAACTATCAAACCATCCCCAAAGTTGAC
>JZKD02S0818823.1:417607-430585 GCA_000966675.3 Picea glauca | reverse complement strand
ATAGTTTTTCCTTACTCACTCTCCAACTAAGAGCATTAATTACAAGATCCACAATTATAGGATCTGATTACAAAGAAGGAAAAACAAGATCCTTAAAAGTAGGATCTTCAACCATATTAGGCTTAAAAATGGAAAAGTCTCAAAACCACCCAAAGACTTTCCAACCATGCCCTTGATTCTCTCAATCTATAATTGAGAAAAAAAATGGCAAATTGGTGTGAGGTGGTTTCTCACATGAAAACAAATTTCCATAATTAATAAATGAATAATATGTGAGACAATTTTTCTCTCACAAATATTAATCATTTAATTACAAGTGAATAAATGTATGAGTTATTAAAGCTCATAAAATGCATAATTAAATGCATGAGCACTTCATAAAGCATTAATCAAACTAATATGAAAAATGCATGAAGTATTTTTCCCACAAATGCAWAATTAAATGCGTGAGAAATAAAACTCAAGAAAGCATCATTTAAATCCACTTAAACACTTTTGTCGCCACCTTGAAATCAACATGGCGCTAAGTTCTTTCACGTGCGGAGATCCATTCGAATCAGTTTTATAAACTGAAAATCATTTTACAGATTAGTTATTTAGACAGTGCCTACTTTATTAAGTTGTAATTTTTGAATACTAGTATATTTACATGAATTGCTTATTTTACTTCGAGCATCGAAGTAATAGAATAACAATTAATTTGTAATTTCTTTTGAATAGTTGTGAGTTTTTGAAGATGTACTTTGAGATATTATTTTTGAAGAATTGTTCACTTAAAATAACAATTTCACTATATATAGTTATACACTGTTTTTAAATAATTAGACTAATAAGCTCATTGTTTGTAGTTTACTCTGTACATTTTCAAGTATGTTGTTCAAATAGATTTTAGTTTGCTTGGAGTCTTTAAATTATCTTTTAAATAGGATTGTAGGTTAGGCATTAATCCTTAGGACCAGTTATAATTACTTAGAATAATGAGCTCATAGTTGTAGATTACTCTGTAAATTTAAAGTAAAGGTCTTCATTATTTGAGTTTATTGGAATTAGATTAGACTAGGCTAGGCTAGGCTAGATTAGAGCTCTAGACCCGCACATACAGTGTTGGCACCTCGAAGCTTACGAGCCCCGGGTTGACAATTTAATGTCGAAATAGATAACATATATTTTACTTGACATTTTTGACTTCGTTGCTACCATCCCAATCTAAAAAAAAAAGAGAAAAAAATTTCAAAGTTGTCTCCCCATCTTCTTGCACAAAGAAATCTTTATATTAAAATCTTAAAAGATGGTGGACCAGTCTTTGAGGGTGTAAGAGGCTAACCCGTCGAGATACTGAACATGTATGTTGGCAGCGGGTACCAGCCTATGGTATGACTAGGTAAACCCGTCGGATTACTGAACATGCTTGCTCGCAGTGGGGCATTCCACCTAGCAAGGATGATAATCCAACAAAAATACAATAAATAAAATTCCTAAATCTTAAACTTGTCCTGATGTACGACATTACTTGTAGACAAAGCTGAAAAGAAGTATGCATGGTTAAGCAAAGGTCAATGAACTCCATAAATCTGCCATTGGGAACTAGCTTTAAGACTATCCTAAGACTCTCTCGCCTACCTCTTCTTAACTATATGTAGGATGTTTTGTCCTACAGATGGAGCTATATTTTAACCGTCTCGTTAGACTAATGTGTGAAATTTATCTCTACACTTTGCAAGCTGTAAATCTTAGGCTATTGGGAGAATCGACTGGTTTCCCATATTTTTTATTGTGAGGTGTCACAATACTTAGGAGTGGAGGAGGGGTTTCCTGAGTTGACAAATGATAAACATTGCCCATCTATATTATAATCCATGAGAAGAGGAAGTAGAATCTCTGTAAAAATTATGTTATATTTTTTTTATGATATTCTGGGCTATTATATCAGCAGTTGTTTTTATTAAAATGTTAAACTTTCTACTCTTGACATAATTTATGTGTATAATTAATAAGTCTGCTGTGCATTATACTTTACAGTTTTTCTTAATCTATGTTTTGCAAGGGAATACTGCTTACACTCAAACGATCCCTATAACAGTTGCAGATCAATAACAAAGGAAACTTAAAATGGATGTTACAATCCTATCCATGCTCATCCTATCCATACTCTTGTTCACCATGTCTGCCAAAAATCTTCCAATTTGAATGATGTGGGCGAATGTCTGCTTACTATTGGATAGTTTTCACCTATACAATTCATTTTTAAAATTAAGTGGTGTATTTTTTCAACAATTCATTTTATGATCAAATTAAATTTATCAAATATGCAAAGGAGTCTAAGCCTGATAAAGAGATCAAATATGAACTTATCACACCAAGTCTTCCTCACAAAAACAATGTTACTCCTTCCTCCCAGATGCCTACACCATCTTCTAAAGTTGATATACCTTCTTCATATATCAAAGAGCCTAAGCCTTCCTCTCTTGAGTCATCTGATCATACCCCAGTTATTGAGAAATTGCAACAAGAAAATGCTCAGTTGCTTGAATAATTGGAAGAACGAAAAACTATGGATAGGCATCTACAAAACATCATAAAGGCCCAAGACAAAATCCCCAGGACAAGAGGGAGAAGCTTCTAAAGCCAATCCACCCCCTCCTTCACGAGTCTAGTTATGTCAGGTGATTCATTTTTGTTTGCAGAGGGACCTGCAAATACTTAGGCGTGGGGGTAATGTTGGGTTCGTGTTTTGACTATTTTATTGTGATGATCAAATTCTTTTTGCATGCGATATTACATATGCTATGATTTCATTTAGCCATTTTAAAGGTATTATCAAGCTTTATACATCAATTTGCCATGGAATCACACAAGGTATGTGTAATCATCATTTTGCAATGGTGTTATGACTAATTCATCTTCATTTGAATGGTTACACTGAACTAACATTTCTTGTTTTCTTGCAACAGGTCAAAAATGTGATCTGGCCTTCCTTCTAGACCTTCATCCGGCATTGTTCCAGGCAGCGAACTTAGAGCTTAATTTATGGGAAGAGGAAGTTGAATCATAAAAATCCGGCACATGGGTTTTGTGCCCAATATGCCGAATTAGATCCCTTAAGGGCCATTTCCTAAAATTGTAAACATATTGAGACCATTTTGTGGTCCTCGTTCCAGCCCTCCAATACTCCAATACTCCATCCGACAGTCGGAGCGCGGAGGAGTTGGCAATCCGCATATCTCTAGGCATCGTTATGAAATTCGAGCACATGGGTTTTTCTCCCTTAGGATCCCTCTTGCTCAGTGTCCTACCAGAATTTGCTTCCAGCCATTGAAGCTGCCCAAGATCCATGGACTATTTACTCACTTTGTTTTAAGCATTTACGAAAGATTCCTCAACAGAATTGGATGTTTAATGATGTATCTAATTTTGTTATGCATATACTATTCTGAGAGGATCAGAGGTCGACCTCTCAGCTCTGTAAAAACTCTATAAATACCTATTGTCTATGTCAGGAAGAAAAATGGATTTTACACATACACACATCCATCATATCGAATTGCTCTGTAAAAATTTGGTTTTTGGTGTTAATAAAAATGCTATGCTAAGTTTGCGACTGAAACCTGCGTTGGAGTAGTGCCACGACCGTCTGGGGGGGGCACCAGTGGTCTGGGTAGCTTGTTTATATTGTTGTATTACTTGCTAATTTATAGGTTTCTTGCTGAAGTGTATGACTGTGTATATTTCTGTGTTTCCTGAAATTGTATTTTTATTACAGAGCACTCATAATTGTTCAAACTTCCTTGTTTATATTTTGACATCTAACATCTTGTTATGCAGGTTGTAAATCATTGATGAGCATATGTTTATAGATGTTTGATTGTGTCATCATAGGATTATTTCTTGTTTTATAAACTGAAAATCATTTTACAAATTAGTTATTTAGATAGTGCCTACTTTATTAAGTTGTAATTTTTGAATACTAGTATATTTACATGAATTGCTTATTTTACTTTGAGCATCGGAGTAATAAATAACAATTAATTTGTAATTTCTTTTGAATAGTTGTGAGTTTTTGAAGATGTACTTTGAGATATTATTTTTGAATAATTGTTCACTTAAAATAATAATTTCACTATTTATAGTTATAGATTGTTTTTAAATAATTAGACTAATATGCTCACTGTTTGTAGTTTACTCTATATATCTTCAAGTATGTTGTTCAAATAGATTTTAGTTTGCTTGGAGTCTTTAAATTATCTTTTAAATAGGATTGTAGGTTAGGCATTAATCCTTAGGACCAATTATAATTACTTAGAATAATGAGCTCATAGTTGTATATTACTCTGTAAATTTAAAGTAAAGGTCTTCATTATTTGAGTTTATTGGAATTAGATTAGATTAGGCTAGGCTAGGCTAGATTAGAGCTCTAGACCTGCACATACAATGTTGGCACCTCGAAGCTTACGAGCCCCGGGTTGACAATTTAATGTCGAAATAGATAGCACATATTTTACTCGACAATGAGAATCCTCACATTAAAAGCTTGGTTAAAGGAAATGTATAAGTCTATGATGTAATTAATTTTTTCTATAGTTCTTGAATCCAAAACTAGCAAATGTAACATGCCTATTTTTTAATCCCCACAAATTATAATGTAATTGTATAAATGTGATTTAGGCTGGTGAGCTGATATGATTGGGGCAAAGAGCCCATATTGATTATTATGGCTAAGGGTCGAACTATGTATTATGTACATTGAAATAATCCATAAAATTAATAATCAATGGCTACAATACAAGAGGGACGGTAATGATGGGGGCTATGATTCCACAAGAGAGGGGGCTAAAGGGGGATCCAAAGGGAAACCCTTGTCATTTGTTGAGTTAATGTGCCATTACCATATAATTCTCCCTTTGAATTGTTAGACACTCAATCATTGAATTCGTGTAAGAGGGTGGGTGTGAGAAGTCACGTCCCTTAGTTATTGGGAGCATCGGCTAAAGTGCAATCAACATTGGGGAGTGTGGGAGTCAACAAGCAAGGGAGAAGAAGGAAATTCACTTGGAAAAAGGAGGGGAGTTTTACATGTTGATTTTTGGGAAGCAATAGGAGAGCTAATTGTTAGGAAGATCACCAACCATGTTGTGCTTGAAGGTAGCCATTATTGGGTTGTGTTTATGCTATAAATGTGGTCTATGTGCTTGTAAAAATAGTTTGTGTGCATGTAGAGCATTTTCATGTTGAGGAAACGACTCAAGAACCTTGTGAAGGCTATTGTGGAATCTCTTGGAGTGGTTGAGAGTTCCTGGAGTCCCCAACTATGACAATATTGGCCAATCGAGTGCACTAGAGCCATGGAGGGAAGTGGGAAGGCTCGAGGGACCGTGTGCAATGAAAGGGGATCCCATCCCTAAGTTGTGCAGGTTGAGGGGAAGAGAGATAATGGATTGTAACTGTTGTTGGAGTAGAACTTAGGTTTTAGGCTACTAATTATGTAAAGTGGATAGCCAAGAGGGCCAGATCTCCTTGTGGACTCATAGGCTCAACTTGGGGGTGGCTTGTTGTTGAGAGAAAATGAACAACAAGCTTATGGCTGGGAGGAATGTCCTTCGTACGCAACTAGTTGGTTATTTTATAAACATATAAGTCTTATATTTTGTTTATTGTGTTATTCTGTTATATAAATGGTTTTTATATGAATGTTGTGTGCTTGTTATTTGCTTGAATAGTTACATTCATGTTTTAAAATATAATATTGGATGCATGTTAAATTATGGACTTGTTGCCCCTTGATTTATTGTATATGTATGGGTCATTTTTAAATTTTGTTTTAACGGGATTGTATGTTACAACAAATATTTACAAGTCCTTATGCACTCAAGACCTAATCTCCTCATAACTTGAAGGGGTGTGACATTGTGCCTTGCTCCTGTGTCAATGACAAAATTATGGAGCACAAAATCAGAAATATTTAATGAGACATATAAAGGAGGAACTCCTGGATTTAAATCAATTACATCATATTCTTCTTTTGGTTGAGAGGAGGCCTCTTTGGAAGGCACAAATCTCCAATCTAATCATGGAGGAGGAGGGGTTTGTAGGACATGAGAAAGGTTTTCAAACTGAGCATGTGTCCTAAGAGCATCTAATAATGTCATATGGTTTGGGACCTTCTCGAGATATTCAACTACATTATAAGGTCATGGTATTAGGAAACATGGAGGAGGTAGTTCACTAGATAAGTTAACCTTGTTTGGAACCTAAGGAGTGATGTTCCTCGGAGGAAAATATGATCTACCACTCATGATAGCTTTGTTTTTACCATTGTCTTGAGCATTAGTCCCCCCCCCCGCCCCCCCTCCACTCATTGGAAAGTTAGTATAGAAGTTTGATTCTTGGTTTTTGCAACAAAGCTTATGAAATAAGAAGAGTTATCATCATAAGGCATAGCCTATTGCATGTTAACTTGATCATTCTAAGAAGTGGAGGTAAGTTTGTTATTAATCGAGGGTAAATGTGCCTTGCCTACTTTGGACAATTCCAAGTGGCATGTATATGAGTAACAATACTTGAGACCATGGAAGTTTTGACAAAGGTGACACTAATCCACTTTGATAGCATTATGCCTAGGAGGAAGAGGAGGACTTGACCTCCGAGGTGTAGTAAATTGCAAGTCATTCACTTTTCGATTCAGGGAAAGGATTTGATTATTCATATTCACTAATAATTTCACTGTTTCAGAACTTTACCTCTCTTCCATCCTCAAAGTTTGGGCATGTAAAGACTCTTATTGAGGACCCTCATTTATAATAACTTCATTCCTATGCCTCCCATTAAAATGGGGCTACGTTGTAGATGAGGAAATTGTATCAGATTCCTTCGTATTTTTCTCAATCTCTAAGGCATTAGCCTTTGCCGCATCTATAGTGGATATTGATTTGTATTTCAACCTGTATTTTACATTTGAATTCATTGTATTAATGAAACAAGTTGTTTCTAAATGGTTGTGAAGTAATTGAGATACTGCCCAAGGTGGAGGCAAAGTGTTAATGCATCATAAATTTTTTGTATGTGCTCTTGGGTGTTCAATGGAATAATTACACTAAACTTATGAAACTGAATTGGCACATCCACAAGGATTCCATGTAAACGTTGAGCCAGGGCAAAATGGGTCTCAGGTTTCCAAGGCATTTCCATCGGAATAGATGTTGAAGAAACAACAACAATTGTTGGAACAATGATGTGAATAACCTAAGAGTTTGTAATTGTTGATGGATTAACTAGTGTTTGTTTTAGTCTAGGGTTTTGAACAATAGAAGAGGAAGAGGGTGAATAAGCTTGTACAATAGGTGTAATGAGTTTCTCTGATTTCCCATATGTATGTGTCTCACTACTTGCTTTCTTTCACAAACTTTGGCTTATTGTAATCCTTGGGGACATTGTTTCCCTAGTCTTAGGATCTTTCCACCCTGCCAACTTGCAAGTTGTTTGCAAGGAGATAAAGTAATGTCTCTTTATTACAAGAGAGGTATCACAACAATAACCCTATTCTTTCTAACAATGTGTTAAAGTATCCCAACTTAACAAGAAGTTTGTTTCAAGTTTCCTTTGAGTGAAAAGTAAGTTATAACACTTGATAATTGTTTCAAATGAAGTTGAACATGTAGGATCAAATATTAACAAGGTATGATAAAAGGAATCGTGAAGGTGTTTATGGCTTTCTAATGTAATGAAATTACCAAGGAAACTAAACTACAACACCTACCAAATATATTCAACGAATCACTTGATGACCTTGTCTTGTGTTTCTGTGTCAAAAGATTGGGGGGGTAAATGGGGTAGAAGTTGAAAGAAAGTACACCAAAGACTTTGGATTCAATTCTAGATAAAATTTTGGGATACAAGCACAACAAAAGAGGTTGTAAGTGTCCCTAGTGGAGTTGTCAGAAAAGGGACGTGTTATAAGAAAAATTCGTCTATTGAGAAAAATACCAGTTATCCAATGGTCAAGTTGATTACAACCTCTATGGTAGCTCGACACAAGGTACAAGATATTTTCATTTTAGATGGTATTGATTTCTAAGGTGGTGAAAGGGGAAGAAGGAGAGGTGAAGTACTTGCATGCAATCCCTCTTAGGAACACCCAGCTTGGGTATTGTCCTCCCTCGACTCCTTAGAGGGATGAAAAGGCATGGGGGTGGTATTTGTGGGAAATGTGTGTGAAAATGAGCTCATTGATTTTCGGACCAAAAAAATAATAAAGAGAATAACAAGTTGTTTTCTCCCTTATGGCCTCGGAAAAATGATCTAAACTAGTTCCCAAGATAAAATGAGGACTAAAACAATTGTCCGGTAAATGGATTATGCAAAAATACTAGAATTTAAGAGTCAAAATAACTTCAAAAAGATACAACTGTAATACCCCTTTTCCCCTAGTTTGTAACTATAACTATAACTGGCCAAGAGACTATGGCAAACTAGATATGTGTGAATGTTTGATTTGATGAACCTTTGTATAAAAGGGTCAATGTATGTATTTTATGTTATTAATAGAAAATGGATATGTGGTGCACAACTGCTGAAAGGGCGGAGGTTTCCAAGATATACCATGGAATCTATGAGAGAGATGGTGAGGGAAACCAAGAATGATTGAGATGACCCTCACCAAACCAGTGCCTTACTGGATGTAATTGCTCAACAGTCCTCTAACCCCGAAATGAATTACCAGTCAGGTTGGTAGTTGGAAGGCCCTCCTCAAGAGTTAATGAGGAGATGGGGCAGGGTACCCATCTGTAAGGCTTCCAGACCTGACCACAGGTTGGGGATTCGGATCCACGCAACCTTGATAAGAAAGGCAAGAAAGGAAGTAATTCGAGCAACAGAGACAAATCTACAAGAAAGAGGAGTGGAGAAAATGATCTCTAGAAGAGAAGAGAGCGTTGTTCAACTCTGAGAAGCAATCTCGTTCTGGGTGCAAGAAGCCATGGGAAGGGTTTTCACTACAAGCTGATAAACAAGTTCGACGAGTGAGTGTGGAAGTACTCATGCAAAACTCCTTGCTTGGTATCGAGAAAAACCGGTTGCCAAGATCCCGTGGGACGCGGAGAGTAACCTTCGTCCCTAACTATTGTTGAGCAAGGAGAAAGAGTCTCTCTCTGAGCATCATGGTCTAGCTCAGGGGTGGCCAGCTGTAAATCCATCAGGATTGGTTGTGCCTATGGTTGGGTGGAAACATGCACCCCTTTCATCGGTTGCTTTCACAGTTTCTAGTTTTTGATAAGTATTTCATACTCTGTGTAATAAAATGGATGTGATGATTACATGTCTATTCTTATGGTTAAGTTTTACAATGTTTGAATAATAATTAGAAATTATCATTTGCTTCTGTAAACTGTTGATCTGAAAATGAAAAAGGCTTGTGTGTACAAATTTGCAAGTGAAATAGACAATAGGATCAAGTTGCAAACACATAAACTTAATGAGTTTTTACTTAACATGAACAACATAAACAGACATAAAAAACAAGCACATAACACAACAAAATGCTAAAGGAGTTCACCCCTCTCTTGGGCTACATCTCCTGGTCTAGCTTCCAATGGATCATTTTCATTATATGCTCAAAGTGTCAAAATAAGCGCTTTACAATGCTTAGAATGCAAAATAGATGGCTTCAATGGCTCCAGAATGCCCAAAAACACCTAGTTGGACTCTTCCTGCACGTGGTTTGGCCAAAAAAATGAGAAAAATACAACTCTTGATTTTTTTTGTAATAGATCGTTGTCACTGCTCGCCAAAATGCACCTTTGCAAAATTGAACCTAGATCCAAGCATTTCCCGTGCCAAAAACCCAGTGTGTGTGTCATTCCGCAAATTGGGGCATAATGTCGCACGGTTAGGGGAAAAGCACCTTTTCTGACGGAGGTGTCGGTCAGATGGCCCATGTGGCCTGGCGCCGACCTAAAATGTAGCACCCATCTTCCTAACTGTTGAAACCTATACACGTATGGTCGTATGGCATATGGTTTGAAAGTTTTCATGACCAGGGTTAGGGCTAAGCCCTGACCCTTTTTCCGCCCAGACCAAACATTAGTGCAAATTCAAATAATAGTTTAGAGCATAAAGGTTAAGAAACATTGCATAGGCAGGTTGGTGGCTTAGCCTATGCGAAGACTATGCCATACACAGAGGTCTCGGGTTTGACCCCTGCGAACTCTATAAATTTTACACCAACCAACCAACGACGAGGTGCCACGTGGCAGCCCCTGGCTGGGCCACGTGGCACCTCCCCATTCCCCACAAACATGCCACGTGTCAACCACCCATTGGTCCACATCAACCACTGCCACATAAGTTGCCAAATCACCACGTGTCTAGTGCGGTTCCATTTCCACGTCAACAGTACGGTCTGCACTGTCGGACTATGTTTCCCTTATGATGTTCACTCTTTCACCCTGTGTAATACATAGCTTTCCAAGATGATACAAAATCTTATCATGCACATGGTAATCCAATTCCTCAACTTTGCTAGAATGACACAAAGTTGTATAAACCTCTTTAAAATAAGCATCTAAAGAATATTGTTCAACATAGCTCTCATGCATAGTAGAATTATGCTTAAGAATAATTGAAGCACTAACAATAGGCCTAGAAAGCATATCAACAACTATGTTATAAATGCCTTTATTATACTTGATAACCAAGTGGAATTGTTGTAGAAAACCCATCCATCTGAAGTGCCTTGCTTGTTGTAGCTTTGTTTGTGATTGTAAGTATTGCAATGGTTGATGATCTGTGTGAATGATAGTTTATTTTCCCAACAAATAATGTTTCCATTTTTTCACACTTTGCACCAATGCATACAAATCCTTATCATGTGTAGGATAATTAATCACAACACCATTAAAAGTTTCAGAATGAAAACAAATGGGCTTACCATGTTGCAACAAGACTGCTCCCATTGCATAATTACTTGCTTCTGTTTGGACCTCAAATGGTTGTCTCAAATTAGGAAGTGCAAGAGCTGGAGTTGAACTAATCTTCTCCTTCAATGCATCAAAAGATTGTTGTTGCTTGCCTCCCCATTGGAAAACTTGCTTGATGCTTGTCACTACATGTAATGGAGCTGCAATTGAAGAGAAGTTAGCAATAAACTTTCTCCAATATTGGGTTGCTCCCAAAAAGCTTCTTACTTCTGTCACATTGTTGGATTTGGGCCAATCCAAAATGACTTTGACCTTGGAATGATTAATTTCCAGTTCTCCTCCTCCAACAATATGTCCCAAGTAAATAAGTGAGGTCTTTCCAAACTCACATTTAGACATCTTCAAAAACAAATTTTCTTTCTTCAAGACATCTAAAACTTGCTTTACATGCATAACATGCTCTTCACAAGATTTGTTAAATATCAAAATGTCATCCAAGTAGACAATCACACAATCATCAAGAAAAGGCCTTAAAACATCATTCATAACTCTCATGAATGTAGCAAGAGCATTACAAAGCCCAAATGACATAACCATCCATTCAAACAAACCTTGCTTTGTTTTGAAAGTTGTCTTCCATTTGTCTTCTTCAACAATCCCAATCTGATGATATCCACTTCTCAAATCCAATTTAGTAAAATACTTAGCATCTTTCAATTGATAAAGAAAAACATCAATTCTAGGAAGAGGATAACGATTCTTTACCGTAATCTTGTTCAAGGCTCTGAAATCTACACACATGCGCCATGTACCATCTTTCTCTGGTACTAAAACAATTAGTGACCCACATGGCGATGTGCTTGGCATGATAACCCTTTTGTTAAGCAACTCTTGGATTTGTTTTTTAATTTCAACATTCTCCATCACTGACATCCTGTACATACCAATGTTTGGAAGAGGACAATCTTGTTGCAATTGAATCTCATATTGGATACACCTTTTAGTAGGCAATCCTTTTGGTTCTTGAAACATCTCATCATATTGGTTAACAACCTCATATAAATCAGATTTTAACTTTGCATCACAACCTTGGAAAGCTTCTTTTTCAACATTGTCTTTGGGTTTGATCATCAAGAGTACAAATTTCTTACTAGCATTGACTAATCTCTTCATTTGTCCAACATTTACAAGTGACAAATTCAACTTCTTTGTATGTGATCTAACAATGTACTCAACTCCATTTTTAAACAAATGATATTTGTTCTCGTGACGATGAAAGATGGCTCTCCTATCATATAAATATGGGATTCCCAACACAATACCACAAATATCCAATGGAATAACATCAAACTCTACCTCGTCTATAAAGTTTGCAGCGATGGCAAATCTAAGTTTACATCTTCTTGTCACATGCAGTTTGGCATTGTCACATATCCAACCTAGATGGTATGGTTTAGGATGAGGAGTAGTTCCCAATTTTAATTTCTTGATAGTGTCTTCAGAGATGAGGTTTGCTTGAGATCTAGTATCAAAAAGAGTATCTATCTTGGTATGCTTTGAAATAACCCTTATGTGGAAAATCTTTATTCTTTCTTTTTCATGTTGAGTTTCATTGAGGCTACTACTACTTGAGGAACTAGTACTTGCAATAGAATCCTTACCTTGAAAACCCATGGCTGTAATTTTTGTTTCAGCTCCTGAATCAGAACCTAAATCGTGTTGTGTAGTTGCAACAGTCTTTGGTTTAGTTTTTTTGTTGAACTTTTTGGTTCTCTTTTCAGGATGAAGTTTCCAACAATGGTCTTCACCATGGCCATCTTTTGAACAATGTTTACATGTGAGTTTTTCTCACTCTTTTCTGACTGAAACATTTTGTCTTTCATTTCCCTTGAATTTCCTATTTCCCTTGTCTCCATGAACAAATGGCTTCTTGCTGCCCTCTTGAGGTTCATTCCTCCCTCTTGCTTCCAAATGAGTTGTCTGTACACAAACTTCTTCTAGATTTGCAAGGTTAAACATAACTATTGTGTGCCTCAAGTAGCTATGCAATCCTCCAATGTATTTGAGTAAA
>JZKD02S0818823.1:377212-391680 GCA_000966675.3 Picea glauca | reverse complement strand
TTGATCATGTCGGGCTTTGTACTTGATCAAATCCCCTTTTGTGGATTGGTCAAACCCTAATTATATTATGCAAATTAAGAAGTCGCCCCCCAGGCCTAATTAAAGTGGTTTTAACCACTAAGAAGAAGAAGTCGGCTCTGCCCAGTGAAGAGACACCTTTCCAGCGCCTGCCAACTAGTATAAATAAAGGAGGCCAGCGCCTCATTATCTCACTCACTCATTCACTCATCAAGTGCGCAAGTTTGGTAGCTGCAGTTGGGAGAAGAAGGAAGAGAGAGGCGCATAGCTCAGTGTTGGATATTCTGTAGTGTTTTGGTTTATTGTCTTGGCATTGTATTGGCTATCTATATCAAGGAAGTTTTTTGCTGGGTTTTCTCCCCCATGAGGGTTTCCCAGGATAAATGCTGTGTATCTTGTGATTGTGTTTCTCTTAGTGATCCTACCTATGCTATTGTTATCTAGTAAATTGAAAAGAAACCTAATAATAGCTCAAAACTTAACAAAAGTGGAATCTATAAGGTTAATGTGTTAACCCTATCTTACCTACCTAAAACTATATAAGGAGTGGCCTATTCCTCACTTGATACACTTAATTTCTCCAAGCCGAGTTGGAGACTAAGATTTGTTGCGACTCTTCTGGACAGGGTTACAAGGTTGCTGCGGCTCTTCTGGACAGGTTTCCAAGGGTCCTCTCAACTCCCCTCTTGTGTGTTCTTGGTCTGCTCTAGCTGTCGTGGGTTTATCCCTATCAGCCATGATTGATTTTGCCTGCTGCTAACCTGTAGGAGTCTATCCTTGCGAGTCGTAAAGGGTTCCTGTATGCTGTTGGTGTTCTGGTGCCACCTTGCTGGTTTGACTGTGTCGCCTTGCTGTATTTATGGTCTAAATGATGTCGCCTTGATATTTTACTGGTGCCACCCTTGTGTCTTGATGTGCTGCCTTACCTTGTCTGTCAGCAACCTTAATATTCTTACTTTGTGATTGGATTGTTAGGGCTGTTTTGGACTGCTGGTATTTTGCCTTTGTTAAAGCAGAATTTTGTGTGCTTGGGTTGAAAGTGTTAAGGCTGTTTGTGGGTTCTTTTTCCAGCCCTAGGTTGGACAGTGTTATTTTTTTTTCATCCCTATTGCTTGACAGTGGCTTGGACTGTAGCTTTTCATCTTGTTGAGTTGGTTTTTGGTTTCCTATCCTAAGAGTTCTTCTTGGCATTGTCCCTATGATCATGATGAGATCTACCCTGAGGGTTTGATCCATGATCTACTAAGCTTTTTCTGAGCATACATTGGAGAAAGGTAACAACAACAAATCGGGTACCTTTGTTTCTTGTTACAACTAAGGTAATACTCGGATCTATGTTATGTTACTTATTTATGCTATTAGATTATGCATAAAAAATTTTAATGTTTTGTTGATCCTAAATTACAATAGCAAATGATTTGAAATTTATAAAAATATTTTTGTTTCTAGCTAGCCTACGGTTTTGCCCTTAAATTCTAACATGGTATCAGAGCTTAGGGCGTGAAAAGAGCTCATTTGTGGCAGACTTGTGAACCTGCGAAGATCCTCTCTTAAGGGTTTGTATTTCAGATCAACAATAAGTTTGTTTTGCATCAGATCTCTCCTGTAAACAGTTTTTCGTATGGCTTCTTCTTCAGTCAAGCAGAAGATAGGCTTGAAGGGGCTTCAAACTTCAATCTCTGGAAGGCTAGGATCTTTAATATCCTGGAAGAAAGTGACTTGGATGAGCTGGTTACCAGGGTGATGGAAGAACCTACTACAAATGCAGGAAGATGAGCCTATAAGAAGAGGCAGGCCAAAGCCAAGAGGGTCATTTTTGACTCAGTTAAAGATAGTATGATGCCTCTTATTGCTCACCTAAGGACAATAAATGAATGCTTTGATGCCCTAGCCAACTTGTATGAAAAGAAGGCCCCAACTCAGAAGAGAACCTTGAAGAAACAACTACGTACATTAAAGATGGGAAAGGATGAAACCATCTTTGCCTTCTTTTCCAAAATTGCCCAAACAAGAGATCAACTTGCATCAATTGGAGTTGTAGTAGATGATGATGACCTTGTACAAACAACAGTAGATGGTCTTCCAAAATCATGGGAGACATTTCTTTCATCTATAAATGGAAGAGAAGTTCAACACAATTTCGAGAGATTATGGCATGATTGCTTGGAAGAAGAGGGCATAATTAAAAGCATAAATGAACCCTCCACTGTGAAAGACCATGCTCTTTCAGCCAAAGCCAAGAAATGGAAGAGGTTTCCTCAGCACAAAGGCAAAGGTAAGAAACCTCAAGGTAAGCACTCTCATCCTCACTCTCATTTATCTAAAGTAAGATGTTTTAACTGTAACAAGCTAGGCCATTATGCAAAAGACTGCATGAACCCTCCTTCAAAACATAAACGAAAAGTAGGTTTCATGCTTCAGTTGCAACTGAGGAAGAAGAACCTCAAAGAAAGAGAACCAAAACTGTCTCTAAAGAACAAGAGCAACACAGAGAGAGTTATCTTGCTTCAGCTCTCTCCGGTGCTGTCACCAAATCAAAATAAATATGGTTAGTGGACAGTGGGGCCTCCAAGCTCTTGACATGCTTCAAACAGAACCTTGTGAACTACCGAGATAAGAAGTTCAATGTGAAGGTAGAATTAGGTGATGATGGAACTTATGCCATCAAAGGAGTTGGATCAACATCTTTTCAGCTTCAGTTAGGTAATGTATTTCATGTTAAAGAAATTCTTTATGTTCCTGGTTTAAAGAAAACTCTTATTTCAGTTGCAGTTCTAGAAAGTAAAGGGTACACAGTAGCCTTCTCCAAAGGAAAGGCTCTTATGTGACCCTCAAATGAAAGTATGAGCTCAACCATGATAATTGGAGTTCAATAAGGTGGACTTTACAAAGTCTCTGGTCAAGTTATTTAAGCATTAGCTCATGAGATGATCAACCCCTGCGAATTATGGCACAAAAGGTTTGGACATCTCAACTATAATGCTTTCCTAGGTTTGCAAAAGATGGTAACAGGTATGCCAATTTTTTCTTTTGAGCATGATAGTATTTGTAGAGGCTGTGCTCATGGTAAAAATACAAAGAAAGCTTACCCTCACAGTAATAGAAAAACTAATGGTATCTTAGATCTTATTTATTCTAATCTCTGTGGACCTATGACTACTTCGTCCATCAATGGTTGTCTTTATTATATCATTTTTATTGATGATTGCTCCTGTAAAACCTGGATTTATTTTTTGAAAACTAAAGATGAATCCTTCAATAAATTTCAGGATTTTAAGAATCTTGTTGAGAATCAGACAGGGAGACATATCTGTGTTTTCAGAACAGATAATGGAAAAGAGTTTGACTCCCACAAGTATGATGATCTCTGTTGGGCTTCTGAGATTAAGAGGGAGCTAACCGTGCCTTACAATCCCCAGCAGATTGGGGTTGCAGAAAGAAAGAACAAGACAATTTAGGAGACAGCCAGAGCTATGATGTATGATCAGAATCTTCCGTTGTCTCTTTGGGCCGAAGCTGCAAGTACTGCGGTTTATATTCAGAATAGGTGTCCTTATAAAGCTTTGGAAAAGAAAACTCAATAAGAAATATTCATGGGTGAAAAGCCTTCAGTTGATCATTTGAGAATTTTTGGTAGTCCTGTCTACATTCATGTACCAAAAGAAAAGAGGACCAAGTTAGAATCCTTTGGAAAGAAAGACAATTTTGTGGGGTACAGTGAGACCTCAAAAGCATATCGAATCTATGTGCCAGGGAAAAAGTATATAGAGGTCAATAGAGATGTGACCTTCCATGAGAAAGCTGCCTTTCGTCGTTCCAGAGAGCTTCCTTGTGATACAAAGGAGCAGGAAGCTCCATCTCCAGAGCCTTCAGATTCACAACTTTCAGATGAGTAAAGGGAGGAGGCCAGAGAGCCTTCGGTGGACGCCATAAGGGATTCTATTGAGTTTCCCCTAGAGAAACTGCATGACGAAAGGAAGCCAACATGGTGTCGTGAAATTTTAAAGGAAGCAGAAAAACATGCAACACCTAAAGGTACTTTCAGAGAAAGCAAGAAGCCAGATAAGTACTCAGGTTTGATAGCTTAGTTGAATCTTGTGATTGACTCAGAACCTTCCACTTTTGATGAGGCTGCCAAACAAGAAGCGTGGAAGGATGCCATGATAGAAGAATACGAGTCAATATTGAAGGGGAAGTGGTCCCAAGACCTCAAGGAAAATCAGTAGTAACGTCTAAATGGATTTACAAAATAAAGCATGCAGTAGATGGTAGTGTTGAAAAATTCAAAGCTAGATTTGTGGCTCGTGGTTTCTCTCAGAAAGAGGGAATTGATTATGATGAGATTTTTGCTACTGTTGCCCGGAATACTTCTATCAGAGTCGTCATTTCTCTTGCTTCAATCTTTAATTGGAAACTTCACCAAATGGATGTTAAGACTGCTTTTCTTAATGGTGAAGTTGAGCAAGAGGTTTATATTGAGCAACCTGAGGGTTTTGTGATCCATGGGAAGGAATCCCATGTCTGCAACTCAAGAAAGCCTTGTATGGATTGAAACAGGCTCCGAGAGCTTGGTATGGAAGAATTGACAGTTTTCTTCAGAGTCTTGGGTTCTCCAAGAGTATAGCAGATCCTAATTTTTATATAAAGATTGTGAAGAATCATCCTGTTATCTTGGTTTTATATGTGGATGATTTGTTCCTTACTGGAGAGGAACATTTGATAGCTTAGACTAAGAGGGAGTTGTCAGCAGAGTTTGAAATGAAGGACTTGGGTCTTATGCATTACTTTCTTGGTTTAGAGGTGTGGCAGAAACATGGTGAGATCTTTCTCTTACAAAGTAAGTATGCAGTTGATGTACTTCGAAGATTTGGGATGCTGGACTGTAAGTCCATGACCACACCTATGATTTCTAACCTGAAGAAGTTACATGATCAAGATACATGTTTAGATCCCGAAGACCCTACAATATATCGTTGGATTATTGGGTCCTTGATGTATCTAGTACACACCAGACCACACATTTGTTATGCAGTGAATGCCCTCAGTCAGTTTATGTGCAATCCAAAACACATTCATATGGTTGTTGCTAAACATATTCTCAGATATGTCCGGGGGACTATAGCTTATGGGCTTAGATCACTTCTAGTGGAGGTGTAATGCTTCATGGCTATACAAATTCAGATTGGATGGGTAGTACAGTGGATCGAAAGAGCACTTTCGGATATTGTTTTAGTTTGGGTTCATCGATGATCTCTTGGTCCAGCAGGAAGCAGGGCTCCATAGCCCAAAGCACTGCAGAGGCATACTACATTGCTACAAGTGTTGCTAGTAGAGAAGCAATGTGGCTCAAAAAACTACTCTCAGATTTGTTCAGTGCTGAGCTGGAACCCACAGTAATTCACTGTGATAACTAGAGCTGTATAAAGCTCTTCGAGAATCCTGTGTTTCATGACAGATCGAAACACATTGAGATGAGATATCACTATGTTCGGGACATGGTGCAGAAGAACATTCTTAGTATTCAGCATGTTCCGACTGTGGAACAAACTGCAGATATTTTGACCAAGCCGCTGGTGTTGACAAAGTTTGTATACTTTTGAGACAAGCTTGGTGTTGCTGAGAATGCCTCTCTTGCTGAGAGGGAGTGTTAAAATTAATACAGTTGCAAGAGCCATTCTCTGGGAGGATGGAAAAGACCCTAGTTGTGATCTAGGGCCCCCAGTATACTCCTGGGGTTCTTGGTTTGGGACCAAGCAGTTAGAGCGATGGTAAAAGACCCTAGTTGGGCCCCTAGTGTATTTCTAGGGTTCTTGGTCAGGGACCAAGCAGTTTGATGATATAATTCCCTAGATTTGTTCTAGGGCCCTTGGATGTGTTCCATGGAATCCTTGTTTAGCACTTGGATTGATCCTTGGTTGTGTACCTTGGTGGTTAAGCCCCTAGATATATTCTAGGGCCCCCAGATGTGTTATGGTGTATCCTAGTCTAGGACTAGGCAATTTTTTGGTTTAAGTAACAAACTGAGATGATGTGTGACTTTCTTCTCTCTCGGGATGGTCCATGTGACCTAGGAGCAGTCAAGAAGAAAGGCATGATCACGTCATTAGCCTTCCACGTATGCTAGGATGATAAAAGCTTATAAGTTATATCATGAGACTCATGTGGACAAAAAATGCCATTAAAGAAGGACTTGACCTTTTGAATTTGTCTTATTGTTTATTGATAAAAAAAAGAAAAACCCTTTGCTTGAGTTATTACCCTCCTAAGTTTATGTTTATGTGTTGGTTCAATTTTCTATTTTGCATCGTACCTCTTCCTAAAGAAAACTGACCGCCATGTTCAAGAAACCCTTATCTTCGATTTAATTATCGTGTTGACTTAGTCTATTGGTCTTACCACTTGAGCTCTTAGTTAGTTTGTTATTTTGGGGGTTAACCTAACCCTAAATCTATGTTAAAGTGGACTCTAAAAGGTTAATGTGTTAACCCTATCTTACCTACCTAAAACTGTATAAGGTCTGGCCTATTCCTCACTTGATACACTTACTTTCTCCTATCCGAGTTGGAGACTGAGATTTGCTGTGGCTCTTCTGGACAGGGTTACAAGGGTGCTGCGACTCTTCTAGACAGGATTCCAAGGGTTCTCTTAGCTCCCCTCTTGTGTGTTCTTGGTTTGCTCCAATTGCTGTGGGTTTATCCCTATCAACCATGATTGATTTTTCTTGCCACTGACCTGTAGGAGTCTATCCCTGCCAGCCGTAAAGGGTTCTTGTATGATGTTGGTGTTCTGGTGCCACCTTGCTGGTTTGGCTGTGTCGCCTTGCTGTATTTATGGTCTAAATGATGTCGCCTTGATATTTTACTAGTGCCGCCCTTTTGTCTTGTTGTGCTGCCTTACCTTGTCTGTCAACAACCTTAGTATTCTTACTTTGTGACTGGATTGTTAGGGTTGTTTTGGACTGCTGGTATTTTTCCTTTGTTAAAGCAGAATTTTGTGTTCTTGGGCTGAAAGTGTTAAGGCTGTTTGTGGTTTCTTTTTGCAGCCCTAGGTTTAATGTAAAAACAATATGATTTTAATGTTTTGGCCTTGTCAGCCTTTTACATGACCTAAAATGTAAATTTAGGTCATGATATTGTATAAATGAAGGATTCTCACCTTCATTTTTTCATCACAACTTACTCCATAAGGAGGTCTGAAATTTGTGCCCTCTCTTGGGTTATTGGCTGATTTAGTGATGCGCACTTGTTGAAGGAGGATCTTTTTGGCATATTTTGGCATTTCTCTTAATGGAAGGTGTTACAACTAGGGTTTTCAATGCTTTTTCTTGGTGATATGTAAGTATTTTTCTGCAAAAATTTCTTCAATGAATGGTTGTAGTTTTATTTCTTGCATATGTTTATAATTTTGTTGAACAAACCCCTAGGTGACAAGCACATAAGTAGGTCCTTGTCTCATGTCCCCATTGAGAGAATTTTCAGCCATTGATTGAAGAAGGAGAGAGCCTAGCCGTTGCTACACTCTCATTCTCTCTTCATTTTTGCTAGCCGTAGTATCTATAAGCTAAGAAGAAGGAGACGCCTTAAGCCTAGGTTTTCTACACTCTGGGCCGATTTTTCTAGGGTTTGCTGATAGAGCCTTGCTGTAGCAACACTCTGCTTCATCAAACCTTCTTGTTTTGGTTTTATGCTTCATCTTCAACTAGCCGTGATTGCCACTGAGTTAAGGAAGGAGGAGAGAGCACCAAGGCCTAGTTATCCTACACCAAGGTGAACTTCTCTCCCCTAGCGTTTTGACTTTGAGGCCTTGCCTTAGCAACACCTCAAAGCTTCTCCCTCTAGTCCTTAGCTGTTTTTACCTTTGCCTCCTTTAGCTCCTGCGTCCTTCACTATTTGACTCCATTAACCCTAAGGCACTGATCTAAAGACCTCATGCGTTGAAGTGAATCTGATCAAAACTACTCTCAATACATGAATGAAACCCTAACTACAGTAACCCTAGCTTATAAACTAACCTTATTAACTAAGTGCTTCCGTCATCTCTTGATATTAACACCTTTGTGCAGCTAAACGTTTTTCTTGATAAGCAATTGAATGGTGATTAAAGGCATTAATTGAATGAAGTGTTGATTTATTGCATTGAATGCCACATTATTCCTGCATTTATTGAAGAAGTGATATTATTTTCATTGCTATTTTATAAACATTGACTTCGTCGATATTTATTGTCAAATTGTTTATATGTTTATCAGATAGTCGTTGATTTGTATAAAGTACTAACCCATTGAGCTAGCTTGCACATATCAGTTTATTGTTGCTTTGTCTCAGGCAGGTGTATCTCTTGGGGGTTTTACTTTATTATTGGCCTTTTGGCTGGACTATCTGCTCGGTGGTGACTTGTGAGGGGGGAATAACTACTTTATCCTGTAATCCTTTGCCTTCTCAAAACCCCAGGTCACCGGGGACGTCTCCCCTAGGCCTTACCTCCCTAAAGAGAAAGAACCATCCCATTGTGGTGACATTGGGTGAGATTGGTTCCTGTTACGCCAGTTTGACCTTCAAACCTCAAGCCTTTTATCCTTGCTACGAACTGTGCGATAACAGTTCCAACCTCATCGGACTTGATATGGAGAAAGTAGAATTTCATATCCCATTCAAAATCCAGTAGACTTAATAGTTTTCAGTATTTCAGGATTGGTAGGATTGCAACATTTTCATTGGATTATATCACGTATGAGGGTATGAGATTGGCATTTAATCAAGAGCACCAAGCCCTTTATGTGCCTTGATGTTGGTGGTATTGATTGTTGAACTCCTCTAACATGGCCTTAGCACAAATGTACCTTTCACTCAAACCAAAATCATTCATTAGGCATGTTAATCTTTTTCTACCATATTATGAGGCTTCAATTAGGTGATTTCATCAAAATTGGGAGGTGTTCACTGATGTCTCTAGAGGATCAAGGTAGAGGCAAAGATTGATACTAATGATGAGGATCTAAATATAAGCAATGGTGGACCATTGCTTGTCATTTAAATGTTCTTGCTCATTTATTCATAATGTTTTCTTTCAAAGTTTCAATAATTTTTTGGAATCATGGTTTTTAATTTTTTAAAATATAAATTTTTCATTAAAATTTAAATATTTTATGTAATATTTAGTAAACCAAGTCATTGAAATAAGATCGGTCTGAGTCAATCCGAGTTCGAGTTGGAGTTCGAGTTGACCATCGACCGATTCTGAGGCTCACTCCGAGTTTTAAAATATTGCATTGTACATCTACCTCATGATGATGATATACATTTGTATATGTGAGGTCATTTTGTATTGGTTCTCCACTTTTGAGTCCTTGATTGGACAACTATCAGGGTTGAGGATTTGATATTGACTTTGACGTATCATCTTTTATTTGGCATCCACTACATCATATATATCCGTGCTTTCTCCATATTTATGTGCCAATGTGTTTATCTGATGTTGTTGTTGCTTTATATGTTTAAAATTTTGAAAAAAACGAATATATTTTGTATTTTTTAATGTTTGACGTGGTTTACCGATTTTTTGCTGACTTTTTCCGACTTTTCCCGAAACGATGTTTTCTGAACCCTCGCCGACTTTTTGCCGATGCCGACTTTTTCAACAGTGATTTTTATAGATGACTTCTCTGGGAAGTCATGGATATACTTCATGAAAACAAATAATGAAACTTTTAAAAAGTTTCATGAGTTCAAGGCATTAATTGAAAATCAAACTGGAAAACACATTAGAATCCTGAGACGAGACAATGGTGGTGAGTATGAGTCTCACCAATTTGAAGACATCTGCAAGGAAGCAAGAATCAAGAGACAACTTACAGTTTCATATAACCCCGAGCAGAATGGGGTAGCTGAGAGAAAGAACAAAACTATTTGTGAGGCAGCTAAAGCAACGATGTGTGATCATGATCTTCCTACTTCTCTATGGGCAGAAGTTGCAAGTACTGCTGTTTACATTCAAAATAGTGTAAAATTTTCAGACCCCACCCAGTTTCAAGTCTCACTAAGACTAATCATAGTTTAATGCTCCAACACCTAGTTTTATGACAACAATTTCTCAGCATATAAACAATTCTCAGAAATGAAACATGAGGATTCTGAACAGCATTAAATGCAGAAATAAATAATTCTATCAGCAACACACTAACTTATAAATTAAGTGCACAGATATTTTTGTTCTGACATTGACCCTGGAAAAACCCACAAGGGGAAAACCAGTGAGAGAGGGGCTTTTTATTATTTTCAGAGCTCACAGAAATTCTTTTGTTACAGCAGAAATATGTACAGCAAAAACATCACAAACTTATCTCAGAAAATGAGCCAAAAATCCTCTTGAACAGTCCCCAAGTCAGCTCCTCGATTTATGTGCAAGAAATCCGTACCATAGTACGACTGTCAAAACATTTAATGCTGTACGGACCATCTAGAAATTCGTGCCACAAATTATGGGTTTGCTGTACGAAAATTCCAGCAATAAGTGTGTCTTGATTTCTGTGCCAACCTGCCTCGAAATGCGTGCACCTCCTTTGCTGGCTGTACTCTCTGCCTCGATTTCTGTGCTATACTTTTGCCTTGGAATGCATGCCAATATTCAACAACTTTCCTCTCTTCTCCTGCTCGACTTCTTCTCTCTCTCTTGCTTTCCAAAACTCATGAAGAATAATGAAGAATGGGGGGGCCTCCTTACCGTAATCTAATCAATGAGGGAAGTTGAAGGGTTTCTTAATCCAATGGTCAAGATTGAATTAGATGAGTGGTTGAGATGTAATGCATATTCACTCATCTCCTTCACTTAAGTCATAAAGTCACTTTTAATTCATATCTCATGAATTAAATGACTAGGGTCCACTTTAGACATTTTCCCATCCCCTAGGTACCTAGGTGATGAGAAACACTCGCCTAAGTACTTTTTAAATATTTTTAACAAATAGAAGCCCTCATGCTATTCTGGGAAATGAGACTCCAGAGGAAGCATTTACAGGTGATAAACCAGATGTGGGGCACTTAAGGATCTTTGGGTGTCCTGTCTACATTCATGTGCCAAAAGATAAGAGAACCAAAATGGAACCATTTGGCAAGAAATGAATCTTTGTGGGGTACAATGAAACATCCAAGGCCTACAAGATCTATGTACCTGGTGAACGACATATTGAGGTAAGCAGGAATGTCTCATTCCATGAAGAAGCTACTTTTAAACGTTCCAAAGAATTGCAGCTTGATACAAAGATGGAGGAGCCTGAAGCTTCTTAGGTACATGTTTCAAAGTCATCCAGTTCAGATATGCAGAGGGAGGAGTTAGATGAGCCACTAGATCCGGATGATCCTGTGGAACCTATAGAACATGTAGAGAAACCTTTGGATGCGCCTTAGTCTAAGAGGAAACCTRCCTGGTGTAGAGAGATTATGCAGGAAGCAAAATCACATGGTGCTCCATCAGGTACCTTCGGGGAAAGTAAAAGACCTCAAAGGTTTGCAGGCTATRTGACACAGATGTCTCAGATTAGTAATGCAGAACCCACCACATTTGAGGATGCTGCTCAACAACAAGTATGGAAAGATGCCATGATGGAAKAATATCAATCTATCATGAAGAATGATGTGTGGGAAGTGGTTCCCAGGCCAGAAGGAAAATCAATGGTCACCTCCAAATGGTTGTTCAAGATCAAGCATGCACTTGATGGAAGTATTGAGAATTACAAAGCGAGATTTGTGGCTCATGGTTTTTCTCAAAGGGAAGGCATTGACTATGATGAAACATTCACACCTGTTGCAAGGTACACTTCCATCGGGACCATCATATCCCTTGCTTCAGTTCTGGGTTGGAAACTTCACCAGATGGATGTTAAAACAACATTCCTTAATGGTCAAGTTGAGGAAGAGGTATATATAGAACATCGAGAGGGATTTGTGATTCACACGAAAGAATCAGATGTGTGCAAATTGAGAAAAACACTGTATGGGCTTTAGCAGGCACCAAGGGCATGGTATTCGAGAATTGATAGTTATCTTCAGAACTTGGGGTTCTCCAAGAGTGCTGCAGATCCCAACTTGTATTTTAAGGTTGTGAAAAATCATCCCTTGATATTAGTGTTATATGTTGATGATCTGTTCCTTACAGGAGAGGAACATTTGATAGCGCAATATAAGAGGGAGCTCACTTCCGAATTTGAAATGAAAGACCTTGGTCTCATGCATTATTCCTTGGTTTGGAAGTGTGGCAAAGATCATATGGGATCTTTCTATCTCAAGGAAAGTACAAAGTTGATGTACTGCACAAGTTTGGTATGTTGGATTGCAAATCCATGTCTACTCCCATGGTATCTAACCTGAAAAAGTTGAATGAGTCAGATTTTGGATTAGACTTGGTGGATCCAACCATGTACAGGCAGCTAATTGGATCTTTGATGTATCTGATTTATACAAGGCCAAATATTTGCTTTGGAGTGAATGCCTTGAGTCAATTCATGTCTAAACCAAGATACAGACATTGGGTTGCCGCCAAACATGTGCTTAGGTATTTGAAAGGGTCCATTGCATTTGGACTCAAATACTCTTATAGTGGTGGAGTGTTGCTTCATGGGTATGCTGATTCAGATTGGGCTGGAAGCTGAGTGGACCGAAAGAGTACTTCAGGTTACTGTTTCAGCTTAGTTCTGCCATGATATCTTGGTCCAACAGGAAATAGAGTTCAATTGCGCCGAGTACAACATAAGTAGAGTATATAGCAACGAGTGTTGCAAGCGGAGAAGCAATATGGCTGAGAAAACTGCTGTTCGGATTGTTTCAGGTGAGGCTAGAAACAACAATTATCCATTGTGATAACCAGAGCTCTTTGAAGCTCACAGAGAACCCAATCTTTCATGATAGGTCCAAGCATATTGAGATGAAATACCACTATATCAGAGACATGGTCCAAAAAGGTGCCATCAAATTATAGTGCATTCGTATTGATGAGCAGACAACAAACATTATGACTAAGCCTCTGTCCTTTGGAAAATTTGTGCACTTTCGAAACAAGCTTGGTGTAGCTGAGAATGTCTCCCTCACTGAGAGGGAGTGTTAAAGTTTGCAGTAGAGTGAGTCATTCTCCAAGACTGCCTTGTGTAGGCCGACTTGAGACTTGGAGAAGAGCCTTATTTGAGACAAGGCAAAGTCTTGTGAGCTTTGTATAAGCAAAATCCAAGACAAGGGTATACTGCTGACCAATCTTATTTGTGACAAGACTGAGTGACCTCATGTGTTGAGGTATTGCCTTGTGTAGGCAAAAGTGGTGTGTGAGGTTCTCCTAGGCCAAGCAATTGGCCATTAGTGGAGAACCATATGGTCACATACTGAGACAAATGATTTTTCTTATACGTGAGATGCAAATAATGTATATGTGATGAGCTAGTATGATGGCACGTGCGACCATGGCTGCCATAAAAGACTTGTGATTGCTGGAAGAAAGAAGAGCCGAGCCTATAGAAAAGTTGAGTTGTAAAGATGAGCTGCAAATTGAGTTACAAAAGTTGAGTCATGCAAAGATGAGTTGTCAAAGAGTTGAGTTATCAAGTTCGAGTCGTCAAAGAGTTGAGTTGTCAAGTTCGAGTTGTCAAAGAGTTGAGTTGTCAAGTTTGAGTTGTCAAAGTCGAGTCATGCAAACTCAGTTGCAAAGCAAAGTCGAGTTGTCAAGTAGTATGCATGTAAAGTCGAGTTGGTAAGTTGAGTTAACAAAGTCGAGTTGACAAGTTAACAAAGTCTCCATGTAAAGTCGAGTTGGTAAGTTAAGCAACAAAGACGAGTTGTCAAGTCTGCTTGTAAAGTCGAGTTGGTAAGTTGAGTTACTAAGGCGAGTTATCTTAGTTAAGTCAAGTGATGAAGACGAGTTTTAGAGTGAGTTTTGGAGACACATTGAATACTCGTTGAAGACACATCGAAGAAGGAAGCTCTGCTGCTCGTGGGATCTTTGCAGTAAGGATAGTTTGTTTTCAGGTTTCGGGCTGCGAACTTCTACCAGAATTTGAGCTAGCTTTAAAGCTAGATCTGGACAACAAACTCTCATGGTTGTAAGCCTATGTGGCTGTGGTAAATTTGTATCTGCTCCTAGCTCATTCATTTTCTAATAAGAAAGATCATTTGCTGGTTTTTTCCCTCAAGCTTGAGAGGGTTTTTCTGGGGTAAAATCCTTGTGTTATCATGCATGCTTCTATTCTATTTCCGTTCATATATCTCTGCATATTCACTGTGAATAAATTATAAATCAGCAAGAAGTATTTTAAGAAATATTACAGATCTGAGATATATTTAAATTTCAACACCCACAAGATCTATTGTCGAATTTTCTATTAAAAACATAAATTGCTGAAAAGATTGTAAAAGTTGCGATTCTAAATTGTTTGTCTGCCAACGAGTTGGCTAGGCAGGCCCATAGGTCCACTG
>JZKD02S0818823.1:342580-358202 GCA_000966675.3 Picea glauca | reverse complement strand
CTAAAGAGAAGTTTTGGCTGGGTTTTCTACCCCAAGAGGGTTTCCCAAGGTATACTTGTGTTCTTTCTGTGATTGTCTCACTTTCAGTGATCTTGATATATGCAAGATGTATTGGTATGTTGGTTGTATGCTGTAAATTTTTAAATTTACCTACATGCATAAGTTTTTCAACAGGTTTCCTACCTAAGGGCGAATTCCCTATACTAGATCTCAGGCCTATTGTTTAAGTGCAGGTGAGTGAAAAGGGTGGGATTAGATTATGTAAATGGAATTGACAAAAAATGCTTAGGAAATCTTTTGAGATGATCAAATACCAAATGAAGTGTTTACAAACATTTATTATGTTATATGCATCAGAGGTTCATTTGTTTAGAGTCATTTTTTCCATGATGCAAGTGCTTGTGAAATCAAAGATATTCTGGGCAAGACACAAAAAGAAAGTAAATGGGTTCTAGTCAAAAGGTGTGCCTTGTGCTATAGCTATCAAATATATTTGCAGGCTTGAGTACCCATGGTACGAGAGAGTAATCTTCCCAAATACTATTTTTGGCACACTGCAACAGTCCAACGGTCGAATGGTTGGTTTTAGGTTGCCTATGGGACCTCTGGTATACCCAAGGGTACGTGGAAGTAATTTCCGGGTTCAAGTGCTTTCTAATGCAATACTAGAATGGGTACCAACAGGGGTTACAAGGACTTCCAATTGTTAATTACTCTAAAACCAACTATCTAAGCAAACATATAAGATCTAGATTACTTTACTGGAATTATTAACTCTTTCTTGCAGCGGAAATTAGAAAAGCAATCACACAATGCATAATTATTTTCTGCTCTTCTAAATCAGTTCATCATTGAAATATCATCAGAACTTACAAGAGCTCCCTAATTGGGAAAATGGCTCTGAGAAAATTATAGACAAAACAAGATTGAAAACCCAAAATCACCTCAACTACTGCCTCTGCAAGTCTGTTGTACAACTTGTTGCTGTACGGCCTGTACAACCTCACAAGTGCGAGCTGAACTATTCACACGTGAGATCTCTTACTGTATGGACCACACGTGCGGCCTAATGAAGCTGTACAACCTCACACGTGTGGATGAACTGTACGACCTAGTAATTAATGCTGGTCTTCTTTGCTGAATCCCCCTACTGAAATCTTCTCACTAATGGCTGAAAAGGAGATCTTTGATTTTCTCATTTACTTACATGACTTGTGAATAAATGCTCGCCGTGTCTTTGTCCTTTGCCCTCTCTGTCTTTTATAAATTTGACTTGAGCCAAATCCCTAATCTCAATGGTCAAGATTAAACCGTGAGATCAATGGCTCTCTTTTAATTAAATCACTAAGTGACCCAACTTAGTCACTTTATTAATTAAAAGTCACTTTAATAAAATACATTCACTTTATTAATTAAAAGTCACTTTAATAAAATACGTTCACTTTATTAATTAATTAATAAAGTGAACTCTAGAAAAAACATAGGATACATTAAATGACGATTTCCACAAGTACACACCCTTGTAGAAATACCTGTCTGAGCTACAGTCACTAACATCCGTCTTAGTGAGGAAGGTATTCTCCACCACTCTAAGCTGGTCTCAAAGGAAGACGAATTTACCCTTCACCAAGGGCTTGGTGAAAATGTTTTCCAATTGCTCATCTGTAGGAATACATTGGAGCTTGAATGCTCCCTTCAACACCTTGTCTCTACTGAAGTGATATCTGATCTCGATGTGCTTTGATCTGTCGTGAAACACTGGATTCTCTGAGAGTTTGATGCAACTTTGGTTATAACAGTGGATCATTGTCGACTCAAGCTCTTGACCAAACAATCCTTTGAGTAGCTTGCGAAGCTAGATGGCTTCACAATTAGTTAGAATGGCCGCCATGTACTTGGCCTCAACTGAACTCAGTGCTACTGAGGTTTGCTTCCTGTTGAACCAGGAAATGACTGCCGACCCTAAACTGAAGCAACACCCAGAGGTGCTCTTCCGATCTGTATCACTACCTGCCCAATCTGAATTTGAGTATCCCTGCAACCTCACACCATCTCCACCAAGGTACTGCAATCAATATCCTACTATGCCATGCAAGTATCTCAACACGTGCTTTGCTGCGACCCAGTGAACCTCGCTCTGCTCCACCATGAACTAGCTCAAGGTGTTAACAACAAAACAGATGTCTGGTCAAGTGTTGACCAGATACATCAACGAACCAATCAACTGCCGATACTATCTGAGGTCTGCCAACTCTAAAGCTGAAGAATCAACCTTCTTTAGGTTGGTCACCATCGAAGTGGCCATCAGTCTGCTATGCTCGATCCTGAATCTCTTCAGGATCTCAAGAGTGTACTTCCCTTGTTTGAGGAAGATCTCGCCCGATCGTTGCCAAACCTCAAGTCCTAGAAAGTAATGCATTGGCTCGATATCCTTCATCTCAAATTCCGACGCCAAGTCTGACTTACATCCTACAATCAACTTCTTTGCTCCTGTCAGAATAAGTTCATCCACATACAACACTAAGATGAGGGGCTTAGATCCAACTAGCAAGAAGTATAGGTTGGGATTTGCCTCACTCTTGGTGAAGCCCATGCACTGTAGATAATTGTCAATCCTAGCATACCAGGCCTTGGTGCCTGTTTGAGTCCATACATGGCTTTCTTCAACCTACATACATGCGTCTCTCTGTCATGAACCTCAAACCCCTATGGCAGCTCGATGTAGACCTCTTCCTCCATAACTCCGTTGAGGAATGCAGTCTTCACATCCATCTGATGGATTCTCCACCCCATCTCATAAACTGTAGAAAGTAAAACTCGGATAGAGGAGTATCTGGCTATAGGAGTAAAAGTCTCCTTGTAGTCTACTCCCTCTTTCTGAGAGAACCCACGAGCCACAAATATGGCCTTGTACTTCTCCACACTACCATTTGCGGCATACTTTACTTTGTAAATCCATCTGGAAGTCACCATTAACTTCCCCTCTGGCCTTGGCACAATCTCCCAGACATCATTCCTCATGATGGAGTTGTGCTTCTCCACCATGGCATCTCTCCACACATGCTGGTTGGCTGCTTCCTCAAAGTTTGAGGGCTCTGAGTCTATGATGTTGGTCATCAAAGCCATATACGTCGAAAACTTCCGAGGAGGCCTGCTCTCCTGGAATGTGGTCCTGGGAGGCTCAACATGCTCCCGAGCATCTCGCAAGGTCTGCTCAAACCACATTGACTCCCTGATTGAGAAAATTACAGACAAAACAACAAAACTGAAAACCCAAAATCACCTCAACTGCTGCCTCTGCAAGTTTGCTGTACGACCTGTACAACCTCACATGTGCAAGATGAACTGTTCACATGTGCAATCTCTTGTTGCTGCGTGACTGTACGGACCACACGTGCGCCCTATTGAAGCTGTATGACCTACTACTATACGACCTCACACATGTTGGTCTTCTTTGCTGAATCCTCTTGCTGAAATCTCCTTGCTAATGGTGAAAATCAGATCTCTGGTTTTCTCACTTACTCCCGTGACTTGTGGATAAATGTTCTCTATGTCTTTGTCCTTTGCCCTCTCTGTCTTTTATAACTTTGACTTGAGCCAAATCCCTAATCTCAACGGTCAAGATCTTACCGTGAGATCAATGACTCTCTTTTAATTAAATCACTAAGTGACSCAACTTAGTCACTTTAATAAAATACGTTCACTTTATTAATTAATTAATAAAGTGAACTCTAGAAAAAACATAGGATACATTAAATGACGATTTCCACAAGTAGACACCCTTGTAGAAATACATGTCTGAGCTATAGTCACTAACACCAACAACGTGAGACAAAGGCTCAAGCCCCTGAACCCTCATATATCCCTGCATGTATTGCTCCCAAGCCACAGTTTTATATGCCCAACGACAACTAGTTGTCGTTATTTATAGTCACCGGTGCAGGACTCTAGCCTAAAATTGACTAAGGGTCTTGCCCAACAAATTGCCCACCATCATGATATCCATCATAACTTGCATTCTTTACTTTAGTGAAGATAGAAAAAATTGAGAAAACGAAGAATGATCTTAAAGTAAGTGTGACTTTGAAAGAAAGGACAAAGTTCAATTTGAGACAAACGCCTGGAATAAAATTCAATGTGCCACCATTTATCTCTTTTTATCACAATCATCCAATGGTATTTACAAAGCATAACATCCAAATGCAAGGGTCATTCTATCATTCGATTGATTCCACATTTACGAGAACATTTCAAGTATGAACACATTATCACATATAGCAAAATAATGTAAGATGCCTATGCACAAATTGCTAAACCAATGTCAGAGCATCGTTCATAAGGTTAAATCTTTACAACCAGTCATTACCATTTGTCCATGCACTAATAGAATTTTCAAAGAAAATACGAGATCCAGTGTAAGCTATGTCATTACCATTTGTCCATGCACTAATAGAATTTTCAAAGAAAATACGAGATCCAGCGTAAGCTATGTCCAAATTTTCTCAAGTGTTTAAACAAACTGCTTGCAACCATTAATGGTATGGCAACCTTCACACAACATAAATTATAAAGCATTCAAAGTAAAGTTTGTGTAATATGTGCTTGGTTTGTCATGAACACATTAAAACCATACATCATTAATCAATAAAGTGCCATGTGCAATCATGACAGCAATGCGATTGTCGACCATTCAATTGGATAACAAATGAAACGTTAAGTTTAAAGTGCAAGTGTTCAAACGTGATGCTGAATAAACCCCCAACGAACATATATCATAATCGCAATAGTGACCCGATCTGCCATGCTATCCTTGACCACGGTCGCGATAATTACGCCATATGAAAAGAGCAAGAGAAACGACCTTTCAGTGAGAATACCTTTAAACTTCAATTTTGTTGATTGACCCTACTTGCCAGCGACAAAGTCAGAAGTGGTTTGGATATTCACACAAACATAGGTTACTGCTGAGTTTGCAAGTTAGACAGTGAGTTAACCTGTAGATCGTGTTGAAGATACTAACGATCATCATGGAATTTCTGCATATTCACTCCAGGCCTCAGTGAAATGATGGTTCATGATTACCATATGAACTACAAAACCCTGAACATGTTGCGATAGACGACAAACCTTACCATCTGTAGGTGAAATCGGATTTCTAGATGCGCCTCTACGTATCTGGCAAGGGATGATTGAGTCGTACGATAGATGTTGAAGAAGGAATTTTAGGGTTTAGATACGTTGAATGGCTTCCGCCCAAGCTCATAATCCATACCCACCAGGACTATATTGTTGGAAGGGAATGCGATTTGGCCATTAGTGGCTTCAAACTCGCCCAGATTGAATATATTTGCAAAGTACACCTTTTTAAAAAAATTTGGAAATCAAACCCCGAGTATGACCACTGAAACTTTGATAAAGGAATGTTCTGGGCATCGGATGATGATTGGGTCAGATTCGAGGTGATTAGTGTGGAAGAAAGATAACCCAAGTCATTGATCCTGAAAATTGATTGTGCAAATAACAAATCAGATTGATCATGAGACTGACAGATGGCTCAGATCTGCACAAATAACAAATATTTTCTAGGGCTTGGGGAATGTGATTAGCCAAACAAATTTAAAACCCTTAGATAGCTGTCAAAAATGTCATCGTAAAAATCGACTAACAAATTCATATCATAAAATTTTTATTTTACATTTAAGTTCAATAAATAAAAAAAATTATGGTGAATTTGTTTTTAGTGGGTGTGATTGGAAATTTTTCTAGGAAGACGAGGCCTGCCATTGGGCCATGGAGTCAAGATGTTCTAGTGTTTATTAATAAAATAGTGAACTGGTGTTTTCCCTCTCCATTGGCTAGGGGAAAAGCATCAGTTCTTGGGAGGATGAGGCTTGTACTAAGGGGGTTGAATCAACCTTTGCTAACAACTCGATACAATGAAAGTTTTCAGAAAATCTAGATCTAATAAAGCAAAACTATAGAGCCTTTCCTTTAAATAAATCCAAATTTTGAAGAAAATAAATTGAGTGGAGGGTTAGAGTTACCTCCTAACTCTCCAACACAATGCTAACTTGCTTCACTATCCTCTTTAACAACAAAGATCTCAAGAACTCTCCATTAAGAAAATATAAAAAACCCAAGACAAATGAAGCACAACTTTAGGCAAGAAGCTCTTCCTTTTTTATTCTCCAAATCATCCCTCTTTACAAATGAGAAGCCTTTCTCTTTTATAGATGAAGAGGAAGCTCCAAACCATTTACAAAAACCATGGGTAAAAAAAATACCATGGGTAAAAACCATTTACTCCAACAAACTTGAGCAAGATAATATTTTTTAATGTGCTTTGACAATAAAATAATGATTTTCCTTCTTAGACAAGGTCAAGTCCCAATAAAATAATGTTTTACCTTGTGCATCCCCTTTAGTAGAGGGTCAAAATAGTCAAATAAGCCCAACGTTTTGCTCCATCAATGAATTAAATCACATGTCAATATGTAATTCACCATTCGACTTAAGTTGTGATATTAAGCATGTGCTCAAACAGAAAGGGGGGCGCTCCACATGTCCAATAGGCCCAATAAGACTTCAATGTGTAATATCCACCTAGGATAATGAGTCTAGCCTCTTAGAAAATCATTAATTCATAGTTCCAAGTGACAATTTCGTAGTAAACACAACACTTTAAATTAAATTTGACACTTGCCTAAGTCTTACCCAGGGAAACATTATTAATAGTTTTAAATAAGTCCACTCCTAAGGAAAACCTATATTTCCTAAGTTTTTTAGGTGGAGGATAGGAAATTAATGAGATTAGTGATGAAAGGTAAAAGGGGATGATCTGTGTGATGACCCTCAAAGTCTTAGACATGCATAGGTCATCTTTTTTTTTAGCTTTTTTATGCTTCTAGCTTTATTTCAGCTAGGCGTTTTTTAACAGTAGCCTTCTAGGGGGAGCTTTACTACTTCGGTCTGCACATACTCCCCCTTTCTTTTCTTTTGATTAATCATTATTTTTTCTAAGTCCTTTTTTTCTTTAGATAGACATTTTGCTCTTAGGACTTTGAAAGGGGGGTGGCCATAGTGAAGTAGTTTGAACTTTATTTTCTTTCTTTGACTTTGCTCTTCACCCCTTGGCCTTTATGGCTTTATTTGATCTAGGCTCTCAATTCTGACCTTTCCTTTTAAACTTTGAGAGATCATTCATGACGTGATGCTATTTTTTTAAATGTGGATGGAAACGAGAGTTACTTAGGGAGATGGAAAGTGCTTAGTATGGTTAGGATATGGATTGCGCTATCTAGTTTAAACACCTAGTAGTACGAGTAATCTTAGGGTTGACACACTTCTAATAGATAAGATGTTCTCCATGGTAATACGACGCAAGTGAGAAAACTTTGTACGTTATGACATCCTAATCAACCGTCATAAGTTAACCACAACTTCATGACATGCCAGGAGTTTATATCATCATGTTTAAATAAATATTACACATGGAGTATCTATGGAATGCCTTGGACCATCAAGGTGTATCTGAGCATTTGAAATAAGCACATCATGGTTCATCAATCCGACATCATGTCTCAATTGGAGAATAGAAAGGTCTGAGTCTAGAATTGATGAGAGATGCATGATAGCTCATGTAGTCAAGTACATGATACCGTTGTAAGGGTATCCAAAAATTGCTACCCTTGAGAGGGTAACATGGCCCATATGCCTTCTTTTTTTTTGGGTATAACTTCTGTCCTTTGCCCTTTGACCTTGAATTTTTCCTTTTTGGGCATTCCTTCTCTTTGTTTCCTTTGAATTTTACAAATTTGTGGATTGTTCCATGCAATTTATGGAGTTTAGGAGTACTCACCCTTGCCCTTGTTTTGTGTCTCTCCATCACAACACGTGGTACATAACAAGTCTCTACCCATTTGTTTAATTTATTTTTGTGTGCCTACTATTTGGATTATTTGTCATTGCTATGAGTTGGATGATCATATGATTTGTAGAAAGCTATCTCTCCCTTACTCATTTTCACAATTTAATTATTTATATTTTGCCGTTGTAGCATTTACCATTGTGTTTTGTGCCTTTCCCTGGTAGGTAGCCTCATCCACGAGTCATTCTCCTCTGCCATTTGTAGTGTATTTATAATTTGTGTGTGTCAAACCCTACATTAGTCCTTTGTTTCTTTTGTGCCATGTCATTGTTGACCCCTCTTGCCCTTTGTTTCCTTGACATTTCTTGTAGTCACCTCCAGTGCCTTGGGAACAAGTTTTCTTGTTCCTTTTCTCCTTTTCTATTTTTTTAGTGACAAATCCTTTGGTTCTTTTCTCAAATGTTTTCCTTAAAAAAATTGGTAGCTTAGTGCTCCTCCTTGCTCAGTTCAACCTCTTGAACTCCATTTCAACCCCTTTGATTCTCTTTTTGGCCTTTCCTACCCTCTTTGGTGTTTTGGCCTCCCTTTCAAATTCCCGATACTCTTCTAGGCCCCTCAACCTCCCTTTTTGGTTTCTTAGTGCCCTCTTTAGTCTCTTGACATCAATGTAGCCTCTTATTCCTCCTTTTTGGCTTCTCGACGACCTTCTTATCCTTTCAACCTACCTTCAATTCTTGTTATTCCCATACCTCTTCTCTTTCTCCAAAATAGGATTTTTGTTGGGACACTTAGCGTTATCCCATAGGCCTTAGTTTACTAGTTGTTAAAATGCGATGCTTGTTTTTCCTCCTTGTTTCTCCCAATCATCATGATTGTCCTTGCCCTTCATCATCCTTCCATTCTATAAATGAAGTGAATGCGAAGAGTTAGATAATTGTGATCATTAGTGGTGATCAAGTTCATGACACTCCTCTCATGTAGGCTCCCTCGAAACTTGATAGGGTCCAATGCACTCTTTCAGAAGTCCTAATGTAGAGTCCTTCTACAAGAATTTCCCTTGCAAATGCCCTGCCCAAAAGACCTCCTTGCATGTCATATTCACAAAGACAGTTTTGTAAAACATTATAGTGCCTTTTTCATAGGCCCTCCTAAAGGACCTGCCTAGAGGGGTCCTCTCTCCCTCACTCCTTTTCACGGTTTAATACTTTTATTTTTCAAAATGATATCAATGAACATGTAGGAAACAAATAGCACTTGACTTCACAGAATACAATTGGTCAAGGAACCAATTTTCTTTGTATTTTGTTTAGTGGTTTTTTAAAGAAATGTGAAATAATTGCTCTCCCTTCCCTCGCTTTGTACTTCCAGGTTTCAGGTAAGTGAGAAAATTAGAGTATCGATTTTCAGCCATTGTTGAGGAGAGAACAGGGCAACAACATCTGCACACAAATCAAGGCAACATGCAAATCGAGAAAGTAGAATAAATTCGTACAATTGTACGGATCTTTCCAACAGATCTGCACAGTTGTACGAATCGGTACGGACAACCCCAATAGATTGGAAACACGCAAATCGAGGTGCTGTGATTTCAGGTTTGCAAGGTGTTTGTGGTTTTCTTCCTCAGAGCCATTTTCCCTGGAAGGGAGCTCTTGTAAGTTCTGAAGATATTTTAAATGAAGAACTGATTTAGAAGAGCAGAAATAATTTTGTACTGTGTGTGATTGCTTTTCTCGTTTTCCGTTGCAAGTAAGAGTTAATAATTCCAGTAAAGCAATCTAGATTTAATTTGTTTGCTTAGATAGCTGGTTTTAGAGTAATTAACATGGTATTAGAGCTCTTGCTCTAAGAGAAATGCAGATCTAGTTTATTCAGTGCTGATTATTTCAGCGAGTTTGAAGGACGAAGCTCATGACAACCATGTCAATAACCATTGTGAAGGTTGAGGATCGACTTGATGGGTTTTCAAATTTTTTGCCTTGGAAGGCAAGACTGACACTGCTCATGAAGGACCAAGATTTGTGGGATATCGCGACCAATGGTATTCCAGCCCCAACACCAGCACAGACTGCAGTGGAGGGTGCACAGTAGGGGCAACCAATGGTAGATCTAGTAGTACGGGCAACGATGGAGAAGAAAGATATCAAGGCACAATGAGTGATCTTAGAAGCTATCAAGGATCATTTGATTCCACATATGGCAGAGAAGACCAATTCCAAGGACATGTATGATGCCGTAGTATCACTTTTCCAAAGTGACAACATGAGTCTGAAAATGATTCTCAGAACCAAACTTAGAGAATGCAGAAGGACTCACTTTGACAATGTTACCAATTACCTTATGAGGATCACACAGATCTGTGACTAGCTTGCAACTATTGGAGAGACAGTCCTGGAGGTAGAGCTAGTTAATGTTTCTCTGAATGGGTTCACCAAGCCTTGGGAACCATTCATCATGGGCATCTGTGCCCAGTAGCATCTTCCCAAGTGGGAGAAACTTTGGGATGACTGCATTCAAGAGGAGATAGGAAGGAGTCCAGGTCCGACAAGCAAGGAGGAGGAGAAGATGAAAACTTATCCCTTGTCAACAAAGCCAAGAAAGGCTAAGGGAATTTTTTTGTCAAGAAGGTTGACAGTCACAGAGAGGGGCAGTAGTCTGGGCAGAAGAGAGACATGAGCAAGTTCAAATGTTATATTTTCCATAAGAATGGCCATTTTGCCTCTCAATGTCCACATAGGAAGAAAGACAAGTTGCAACAACAACAGAGACACAGTTGAATGAACTTGCATCAAAGTTCAAGAGTGATTTTTCATTCGTGTCTTGTCTTTCTACCAACACTACTCCAAGGAGTGCATGGTACTTGGACAGTGGTACATCCCGCCACATGACAGAGTTTAGAGAGTTGTTCATCAATTTTTTAGAGGATGACTTAGATCTCCACATAGAGCTTGGTGATAATACCAAGTATGCAATGAGGGGTTAGGGGACAATGCAACTCCAGCTTGACTAAGGAGGATCCTTTGATGCAGAGGGGATACTATATGTACCTGGCCAATGACGATTCCCACGTCCCTGACACCTAGGCCACTAGTGGGAATGCCTCCCGATGCTACAAAAGCATCAACAAGGCTCACTTGAATGGAATTAGATAAATAAAACATTTTCTTTTATTTTACAATGGCATATGCAAAATATGTGAAGCATGAAGCCAAATCCATTGAAAAAACACAATTCTGATAACCTAGATTATTAAATCCTCTCTTTTTGGCCTATCATTACCTTTTCCTAAAGTAAGCCTTGGACCTTCTATGGCTCAAGCTAGCTCTCAAGGATCATTTGCCTCTTTTGGGGTGTCAGAAGTGGTTTGGCTATTTAACTATTTGTTCCTCCACCATAGCCCCACATCTATTCCCAAGCTATTTCACTGTTTAGTTGAGCTGGAGTCACTTTTCTTTAGGTAAGTCTGTCCTCTCCCTTGCCTCCTTTTTCTTTTCCTTTCATGGGATGATTGTKGAAATTTCTGCTATCAAGGGTTTAATGCAAAACATAAATTTTACCTCTTAACTAGAGGTTTCTTGGATCTTAACCTTGTGAATTTTTCAGCGTTAGGGCTGTTATGAAATATAGAACAAAACAACAGCAGAAGATTATAATATTTCAATCCTTAACACCCCAATCTTCTAGGCAATCCAAGGCGAAAAGATAGCAAAATGTTCCGATAAGTTTCAACCCTTTAGAGTAATCTTATCATGCATAAACCTGATCTGAAACCCTTATTTACAACAGTAAATAACAGCAGTAAAACAACCCTTATCTTCTTCAATTACAATGTTAAATCACTCAACATAATTTCCTTTTACTTATGTCAAATCAACAAGACATATATAGCTGTAAATTACAAACTATGAAGAACGTAGATGGCTGAAAATCAAATCTGCAATATATACAAGTATTGGACAGCTGAAAAATTCATTAATATGCATAAGATGAAGTTGTTGTACATACCATAGCCTTATCACAAGACTAGTTCAATCCACTAACTCTCCCAAACCATAGCTAGGGAAAACAATGAAAACCCTAGCTCAACCAAGGAGCTTTAAAATGCATGAATCACTCAAACAAGTCCTCCAAGGCAAGACGTCTCCTTCTCTTCTCTTTCTTCTTTAAATACACCCTAGGGTTTCATCTCAAAACCCTAATCTCAATCCTTCAAGGGATGAAACCCTAACCGTAGACTTCAAGATGCTCCAAGAAGATCAAGAAACACCGACGACTCCGAGAGAGAGAGAGAGAGAGAGAGAGAGAGAGAGAGAGAGAGAGAGAGAGAGAGAGAATGTTGATTTTGTAGCAACGAGAGGTATTTCCACTATAGGGCAAGGTGTCAAGCATGTGGGAATCTTTGTTGGCACTAGTTCAGCCTTTTGTCTTAGTGAAATCGACCTAGGAATGAGGCTAAGGCCTCATGGGCAAGTTGATGGGTTTTTTGGACTTGTGTTGGGGTTTCACACCCACAAAGAAGAATAAAATACTCTAATTAATTGTTGAGTTTAGAAGGGGTGCCTAAACTCACTCATTAGACTCCTATATAAGGAGAGGAAAGATTGTGACAAATCTTAGTGTGACATAGTGTGATGATGGAGTTGGCATAAGTGAGTCTGCACTTGTGTCAAGGAGCTTGGTGACTTCAATAAGGGAATTTCTGCAAGTATGGAAAATCTGGCCTAGGGCTAAAGGACTCTATATTCTCTGTTCTAGACAGGGAAAGCACACTGCACGTGTGGAGAAGAGAGGCAGCCACAGAAGGGAAGAAAGCGTTTGTGCGAGATTTCAGTACATGTATGTGGGTTGTAGTGGGAACAGTCGCGTATGTACGCGGCTTGCAGTGGAACAATCACGTATGTATGCAGGTTCTAGGAAGGACAGTCGTGTACGCCCGTACATGTTCTTTTCAGCACGAGCAGGTCTGTACATGCTGACGTCAACACTAGTACTGGTGACGTTAGCGGGTCGTACAGGTGGTCTGCAACATATTTGTAAGTTGGAATTTGTCCTGGGAAGTTTCCTGATTTTGTGGCTGTAGAGAGACTGGTTTTGTCCTCAGATTTGGTGATTTTTGTAAGCTGTTGAGAGGGTTGGTTTTTCCCTCAGAATTTCTGAATTTGACAAGAGTTACAGAACATATATTTTGAGTCTCATATGTGTTGATGATTCAAATCTGATCTGGTTGTTTCCATTGCGATATTTTCAGTCAATAATTTTAGTGTAAAGTTGTTCAGTGATAACAACTAGGGTTTACTATTAGCTCACTAGGAAGCAATTTTCAGATTTGAAATTAGTCACATAGAGTTGCATGTGAAAATTGATAGTTATTTGTTGCAGCATGTTGTTTTTTTTACTCTAGAGGCCATATAGAGTCTCTTTGTTTATGTATGCTGGTTCAAATATGGATTGCACTTAGTCCTATTTTGGTTAAATGCACCCTTTTTATATGCATGAGAAAACTTCGCATATTTGTGTCCAATGGTTCAGATTCACATGGATATACATGAATATATGTATTTTTATTAAATTTGAATATTTTATTTATTTATTGGTTCGTTTTTTTTGGTTTTGGTCCGATTAGTAGTTTTAAGGGTCCATCGGTTTGGTGACCGGTTCGGTTACTAGTTTTTAGGGTCCATTGGTTCGATGACTGATCTGATTTCGATAACATTGTGCCTCGTATAGTAATCTCATGGGAATATGCACCAATGGTAGTTAGGCGTCCTCCATAAGTGTGTCAAGCATAGATCAATGTGCATAAATATAAAACCAACTCCCAAATAATAGTGCGCCATTGAGGAACGTGACATGGGACCACGTTGACCAAGCCATATAATATATAAAATGATCCATGAGAGGTGCACCCTAAGAAGATGTGCAAAGGTGGTTATGACCTCCAATTTGAATAATAAAACACTCCTCCCAAAGTTGAATGGCCTAGAAGAATGTGTCAAGGTGGTCAGATGCACATACACTAACACTATAACTCCTCCAAATAGATGCCAAAAGTAGGATGAAGAGGTTAGGGGGCCATCTCTTAGGCTCTCAAGCTCGTCTATCAAGAGAAATCTATAGAAACATGCGCAAAGAGGTGTTGAAACTTTGGCTTAAGCTGTTAACAATGGTTAGTATTCGTTAGTGTTCTTTAACTTTTATTCATTATAACATTAATTGTAGCATAAGGATCACTGAAAGAAAGACGTTCACAGTGTACTCAAGAATTTATCACGGGAAACCCTCTTGGGAAAGAAAACCCAACAAAACTTCTTCAGTATAGATTTTCCAACTAAGTACAATGTCAATACAGAACTCTCTCCAAGAGAGATAAGCCAAAATATCACATATACACCAGAAACCCTAGCTGTAGTAGATATACCTTAGACCTGCTGTCACATACCCTTGGACTTGTCACCAAAGTCTGCAACCAAGTAACCACGGACCTGCACTGGAAATGAGCTCAGACCTGCACCATTCTACACCTCAGAAAGAGCTCAGCCCTACACTCATGAATTGGCTTCCTCAGATCTCAGATAAAGGTGAGTAAGGGATAATCTATTGTGAGGTGCCTAGCCTCCTTTAAATAGGAGATGGACTTCCCAAAATAGGGCCGACTTGCACACATGTCACTTTCTAATTTGATGTTGCCGTTTGCCATGAATTAATAGAGCTGACTTGACAATTATAATTTTACTTTGTACTCTTAGGGTTTTGTTATCTGCCTTTTACAATACATCAATGGATCTGACTTTACATAAGTGCTTTTGCATTATTCTCTTAGGCTTTTCACTTGATCAAACACAATAAGAATATCTTCCGCAGCTGCTCAAACTTCAACACTCCCTCTCAACAAGGAAGGTATTCTTCTGGCACGATCTTCAACATTGCTTCTGCATGTCTGCACACTTGACCATTGACTTGTTGGCATCACTGAATCTATACATCACAAGAAGTTTTGTAACCACACACAACATGCATCCAGGATAACATCAACATCATCTCACTAGTGGGCACAACAGTCATGACAAGACTTTCTTCCATCTCACACAGAACTAGGCAACTAGTTCTCCCATAGAACCATCCAGCTCACACTGAATCAGGGTTCTCATGTAGAACTAGGTAACAGGGTGACTAAGTCTCATATGGAGTCTAACCAACGCATACAAAACTGCGCTCTCAAATGAATAAATCCTTCTGGTTGGCACACTAGGATACCAGATTAAATCACTGGTAACACATGCCCTCCCCGAAGGATCTGCATGATGCCCTCCCCAAAGGATTCACGATTTACAAAAATAGTGTGCACACACTATCCACCCAACTGTCTCGCATCACTGGGATTACAGCCTCCCCGAAGGATCCGCGTTAACACCTCCAACCCTGCACACAGTTGGCCCTCCAGCCCTCCTTGAAGGATCTACGTTAACACCTCCAACCACACACATGGTTGGCCCTCTAGCCCTCCCCGAAGGATCCACGTACACTGACCTTGTGTGAGGTCATGCTGATTGGTGCCACAGTCAGTGCCCGAGCATGACAACCTGCTGTCCACACTATACCATGCTGCTACCTGGAGTCGCATCTGTAACACATCACTCCCTCTCACGAGGGAAGTCCTTTCGGACCACTCCAAGCTTGTCCCTTAGGCACTCATACTTCACCCGTGACGGAGGCTTGGTCAACACACCTGCTACCTGCTCATCTGTAGCCACATATTGG